>JAWPHD010009373.1:0-104574 GCA_037043455.1 Cyrtodaria siliqua | reverse complement strand
TATTAATTTAGTGTCTTTCTGCCGTTCTGTTTATCTTCGATAGAGGTCCGTCTGTATCAGTCAATCGGAAAATATACCAGAATCTAGGTAAAATGGCTGCCGCATCATTTTTTTTAGAAGAGCTGTTCTAGACATTTGTTGTGAAAACAAACAAGCGTCGCAGATGATCTAGACTAACCTGTTATTTGATTGTATTTACTGTTAACTGTTTTAAATTAATTGTTATATGCTATCCATAAAATCTATTCTGTTATGGGATTCCCCCTTCCCCCCCCCACGCCCCAACCCCCACCCAACCCCCACCCCACCTCCTTATTATAGTTACCTGATAAGGCAAGTCGTTCCTTTTAAAAGGAAAATTTATTTAACAGTCTGGAAAGACTTCTATGCTTTCACTTCCCACTTCTTTGTCTTCTCTTGATTTGATCGACGAAGAAGAATACACAATGGCTATTCATACACATCCTTTATATAATATGGTTTCTATAAGTCAAAGCTATACACAACATGTTATTTGACCCATATTGACAAGGATGCTGACCACTTCAGACATTTTCTGAAAATACTATATCTTAATTAGGGTGTTGGTTTGATTGACGTACCAAGTATATTTCGCGATAAGCATGTTATTGATTATATTCCAAAACATTTAAAAAAAATCGAAATATCCAATTATTTGCTGCAAGTAAATAAAGCCAATAAGAGCTGTTATCTTCAACTACAACAAAATAGTTTCTGACCTTGAAATAGAAAACAACACACCTATGCTCCAGCTGGTCATGTCATAAATGGTTATGTTGGTATATTCGTCTACCGAAGAGAAGACTGTATCTCCCTGAAGGGAAGACTGTATTTCCCTGAAGGGAAGACTGTATCTCTCTGAAGAGAAGACTGTATCTCCCTGAAAAGAAGACTGTATCTCTCTGAAGGGAAGACAGTATCTCCCTGAAAAGAAGACTGTATCTCTCTGAAGGGAAGACAGTATCTCCCTGAAAAAAAGACTGTATCTCCCTGAAGGGAAGACTGTATCTCCCTCAAAAGAAGACTGTATCTCCCTGAAGGGAAGACTGTATCTCCCTGAAGGGAAGACAGTATTTCCCTGAAGGGAAGACTGTATCTCCCTGAAAAGAAGACTGTATCTCCCTGAAAAGAAGACTGCATCTCCCTGAAGGAAAGACATTTCTCTGAAGAGAAGACTGTATCTCACTGAAAAGAAGACTGTATCTCTCTGAAGGGAAGACAGTATTTCCCTGAAAAGAAGACTGTATCTCCCTGAAGAGAAAAATGTATCTCCTTGCGGTAAAGTGAATACAGTATCTCACTGAAGGGAAGACTGTATCTCCCTCAAGTGAAGACTTATCTCCCTGAAGTCAAGACTGTAGTTCCCTGAAGTAAAGACACTATCTCCGTGAGTTAAAGACTTATCTCGCTAAAGTAAAAATTGTATCTCACTGAAGTGAAGACGGTATCTCCCTGAAGTGAAAACGGTATGACCCTAAAGTAAAGACTGTATCGCCATGAAGGTTGCAGTTAACTAAATGCTTTCCCATAGACCTCCTATGGCACCTGTCAGCTAATATCTCAAGAATTATACACCAGATTATCTTTTAATTACCTTATTTCATAGATATTTCCATCACAAAGCCTTTGAAAGGGTGAAAAAGACAACTTTTCCAGTTCAACCTCTCTGCAAATGTTTGTGTTTACAAACACTATTGAATCCGCACTGAATATTGACATTCAATTTCAATGGATGTTAAATTTTCAAAAACGTGAAAAAATATTTTTTTATTTAATTTAATGATTCAAGCTGATGGGATTATTTTACCTATAGCTTATCCTTCCTGAAAATGCATATTGAATATTTCAAAGATATATCTGCTGACCTCTGTGAACTTTCACTTCTGTACTGAATCGCACACAACAAAAGGCGGGGCTTAAGCCAGGCTATATTTAGCTGTACGCAGCCTGAAGTGAAGACTATATCTCCCTTTGGTAAATACTGTATCTCCCTGAAGTCAAGACTGTATCTCCCTAAGCTCCCTGAAGTAATGACTGTATCTCCCTGAAGTAATGACTGTATCTCCTGAAGTAATGACTGTATCTCCCTAAAGTAATGACTGTATCTCCCTGAAATAATGACTGTATCTCCCTGAAGTAATGACTGTATCTCCCTAAAGTAATGACTGTATCTCCCTGAAGTAATGACTGTATCTCCCTAAAGTAATGACTGTATCTCCCTAAAGTAATGACTATATCTCCCTAAAGTGAAGACTGTATCTCCCTGAAGTAATGACTGTATCTCCCTGAAGTAATGACTGTATCTCCCTGAAGTAATGACTGTATCTCCCTAAAGTAATGACTATATCTCCCTAAAGTAATGACTGTATCTCCCTAAAGTAATGACTGTATCTCCCTAAAGTAATGACTTTATCTCCTTAAAGTAATGACTGTATCTCCCTGAAGTAATGACTGTATCTCCCTGAAGTAATGACTATATCTCCCGAAAGTAATGACTGTATCTCCCTGAAGTAATGACTGTATCTCCCTAAAGTAATGACTGTATCTCCCTGAAGTAATGACTGTATCTCCCTAAAGTAATGACTGTATCTCCCTAAAGTAATGACTGTATCTCCCTAAAGTAATGACTGTATCTCCCTAAAGTGAAGACTGTATCTCCCTGAAGTAATGACTGTATCTCCCTGAAGTAATGACTGTATCTCCCTAAAGCAAAGACTTATCTCCCTGAAGCAAAGATTGTATCTCCCTAAGCTCCCTGAAGTAATGACTATATCTCTCTAAGCTCCCTGAAGTAATGACTGTATCTCCCTAAAGTAAAGACTGTATCTGCCTGAAGTATAAACTATATAACCCTAAAGCAAAGACTTATCTCCTAGAGGTAAAGACTTTATCTCCCGGAAGTGGTCTGCATCTCCATGAAGTATACACTGTATCTCCAGGAGGTAAAGACTGTATCTCCTTGAAGTAATGACGGTATCTCCCTAAAGTAATGACTGTATCTCCCTAAAGCAAAGACTTATCTCCCTGAAGCAAATATTGTATCTCCATAAGCTCCCTGAAGTAATGATTGTATCACCCTAAGCTCCCTGAAGTAATGACTGTATCTTCCTAAGCTTCCTGAAGTAATGACTGTATCTTCCTGAAGTATAAACTATATAACCCTAAAGCAAAGACTTATCTCCTAGAGGTAAAGGCTTTATCTCCCGGAAGTGGTCTGCATCTTCTTGAAGTAAACACTGTATCTCCAGGAGGTAAAGACTGTATCTCCTTGAAGTTATGACTGTATCTCCCTAAGCTCCCTGAAGTAATGACTGTATCTCCCTGAAGTAACAACTGTATCTCCCTCAAGTCAAGACTGTATCTTCCTGAAGTATAAACTATATAACACTAAAGCAAAGACTTATCTCCTAGAGGTAAAGGCTTTATCTCCCGGAAGTGGTCTGCATCTCCCTGAAGTAAACACTATCTCCAGGAGGTAAAGACTGTATCTCCTTGAAGTTATGACTTTATCTCCCTGAGGTAAAGACTGTATCTCCGTAAAGTGAAGACTGTATATCCGTAAAGTAAAGACTGTATATCCGTAAAGTGAAGACTGTATATCAGTAAAGTGAAAACTTCCTTGAAGTGAAATCTGTATTTCCCTGAAGTGAATATTGGATCTCCGTAAGTTAACTACTCTATATTCATGAAGACTGTATCTCCTTGATTTAAACCTGTATCTCCAGTCAGTGAACACTGTACCTCCGTGCTATCTCCGTGATTACATTTGAGATTTTCAGATGACTTAAATCTGGCTTCCATTTCACACATTAAAATGTCAGCTCATGCGTCATACGATATCGATTATGCAAGCAAAACATAATCTATGATGTGTTAAGAAAACGAAAACTACCAATTAACTTCTGATATATCACGCCTAAAACTGCCTAGAATGTACTCATTAAAGCCGTTAACTATGTCTAACTGTTATTAAACCATATCGTTACGATACAGATCCATTAATTTTTTTTATCAATTATCAGTAAAGCGGAAACATTTTCTTTGCAGCCAGGCCGGTTATTATGCTTGTTAAAGCATCTTTCGAACACAGTGGTGCATGGTTAGTTGTTTAGCAATGCATTGCTGGATATATATATTTCAAGACTTAAGATTCAGGATTGCCGGATATAAGTTTTTATATAGATGACGCCCTCGGATAATAAGTATTTTTTACAATTCATATGCTAGCTAGCTTAATTGTAAATGATCATGGTTATATGGTTGTAGTAAATACGATAACATTATTTATTTATCAAACTATCTCATAACTGAGCATGCTGATTAAAAGCTGATTCCAGAAACAAATTATCCACAGATATCAATCAAATCAAAATGGTTAAACATTGCATATTCAGGGGAATTTTAGAATCATAGCAAAACAAATTTTAGATGATATTTTGTATAAGTACCGATCTGTGGGACGCGATAACTTTAATAATACTTTATTTTGAGGTGATCGTCTCTCACCGCTGCGTGTTCCAATCCTATGAGAGTTCAACTCGTCAAGTGATACAGATATTGGGATATACAGTACTGGTGCTACTCTGAAAAAATTGGCTGTGCGTGGAGAAACTTTGATCTGACTTGGGTTTGGGTTTTCACTGAATTTCATTTTTAAATTTGAAAGAACTATTTGTTTTAGGTAGAGGCATAGTATTGAAGAACAGTAATTATAAAAATCGACCGTCGTGTACATGTATGACATAACATGTGCTAAAAATGACGTAAATCACCATTTAAAAACATTCTGAGATGATTTAACATGTCAAACACATGTTTTACGTTCAAACACTTTTAATTAATCATACAATTTAGAGAGGTAATGTAATTATGTCTCATGTAAATCAATAATTTTATTATTTTATTTCAAATTCAATCTGGCTTATTGGTTTTATTACTTTGTGACTTATTGCTTTATGGCAATATTGCTTTATGGCAATTATTAATATGCAAAACCTATAAGGATTATCGGGTCGATGGATGGTTTTGTTTGTACTTTGAAAACCCTTTTTCATAAGGTATTTCGACATAAATTTAGTAGCCTACTTTTTATTAAGGATAACATAGTAGTCAGTTTAGATTCTTTTCGAAAAAGACGTCAAACAGTAGATAAACAAGTAGGTCCTAGTGGCTTACTTTTTTGTTTTGTACGGCGTTGGTTTCACTAGTTGTTTTTTTCAAGGCTTTTTATATTCATATATATGTGATCATTTATGTGTTACACTTATGTTGCCTAATTAATAATAATGCCTTTGAGAATATAACCTGGCGGAGATTTCTTTCTTTACACTGTCCCATTTTATGGGGAGGACAATATGGAAAGAGCGAGGTTTGTTGCGCCCTAGAACATGGTTTAAACCCACAGCGGCCGTTTCACAACGGACCGGTCCAAGGCTGTAGCCTTATTATCAACCCGTTCCAACAATGCCTTACTTCTTATTAACATTGCACTTGCTATTTGTGTTAATGTGTGTGTGTGTGTTTTTACTGTTTTCTGTGAAACATTTCCGGTTCGATTTTTATATCAACTTATACTGAATTATACGATATGCAAGCTTTCCCTAACATTTGTGCCTTGTTCCATGCAACACGATAATGTATTATCGCAGAAACCCTAGACAGTATTCCTTTATTATTCTGCAGACTTACAGTACTAATAGGACACAATGATAGACAGTTTGGGTTCTAATTTCTGTCTTATGTGTGAGTCATCGAACTGCGTGTTGTTTACGCCGAAGGTCCATAATTACGTTTACAATACATTAGATGTGATTGACTCCGATATGTACTAATGAGATCTACTGTGGCTGTGCTTAAAAAGTACGATTGCCTCAAATAATGCTTACAAATATATTTTATAAAATTTAATTAACGTTCGTTTTGAAATATGCGATATATTTCCCGTGGGAGGTGCAAATCTGTTTGTGAAGAATCAGAAATTTCACCCTGTGAAACAAACATTTCTCCCTGTGAATTGATTGTAGAACACCAGAAATCAAACACGAAGCGCAGGCAGATGTATACATCACGTTAGACGTATTATACATTGAGTTATTGATACTTTTTCGAAGACGATAATAGGACACTACTCCCACCCCCAACCACACACCTCCCTCTCAACCACCAACTCCCCTCCGCCCACCCCACCCAACACTCATCTTTGAACTTTAAAGTTTCGTTATCGTAAGTTAGCGGGTTATTTATGTTATATTCACTCTGCTTAGGTTGCTGTAAACACTTCTTTTGGAATAATCGAATATTAACCGGTAGTCGTTTTGTGCAAATGGTCCTTTAAGTGGATCTAATCCTATTTCTTATTTTCATTCAAAAACCATTAAAAGCAATGAAACGTTCAAAGTGTTGTCAACAACCAGAAAACGCGAAGTAAACAATTTCAAAAAATATCTGTAAAACAGACGAAACCCGAAACCTCTTGACTGGAATTTCTCATTTTGCTAAGACGAAACAATATTCATACATTAGTAATCATTGCGGAAAATATGGGGGAACATTCGCATGACGTATGACTTAAACAGTGCTTTTATCATGAGCTGCAATCTAACTTGAATGTTTTTAATCTTGTTATTTTGTGTTGTGTTAAGACTCTAGAAAATTTATCTGGGAGCAAGTGTTAATGGAATACGGTTAATAAGAACTACGCAAATATCATCCTGTCACCAGCACTCTATCAGACGATGCGTTAAATCGAGGATCTTATCATCACGTCGTCATTTTCAAATAATATAATATTGGTAAACGAAAAAACTTGATCATTTTAACAGGATTTATTTTCTTTCAAGCCCAATATAGGTGATTTTAAGTAGAATACCGCTTAAGCCGGTGCTAGGGGGCGTGAGAGGTGTTGCTTCTTTCATTACTTCTCATGAACAGACTCAATAAAACCGAATCTGCTGCTTTTTTCTCTTAATTGTGTTTGTTGCTCCCAAAGGATCACCTTTATCAGTATTTATTAACATTCACACTAGCGTTCGTTTAGTGCAGTGTGGCGGTTGTAAAAAGTCTCCCCGTGCTACGAATCAGTAGTGTTTTTTTTACTGGTCCTTTGCGACCAACGAGCCCAATATAGGTGGCTTTGAAGTAGAATACCGCTTAGGCCTGTGCTAGGGGGTCTGAGAGGTGTTGCTTCTTTCATTACTTCTCATGAACAGACTCAATAAAACCGATTGCGTTTGTTGCTCCCTAAGGATCACCTTTATCAGTATTTATTGGTATATTGGTTAAATTGTCGTTATTGAAGAGGTACTCCCCGGTTACATTTTTTCATTACTATGATATACAAATGAGTATAAGGTTACATGTTTTTATAAGTGTCCTTTGGGATCATCAAGCCCAATATGTGTGGCTTTGAAGTAGAATATCGCTTAAACCGGTGCTAGGAGTCGTGAGAGATGTTGCACTACGTTACCTCTCATGAATACATTACCTCTAACAGACCCAATAAAACCGAGTCTGCTGCTTTTATCTCTTTGTTGCTTCCATTTACAGTTCATCACTTTGATTGTGCGATAACCGGACAGATTTTGAAACCTATGATGACGTCTACCTAAATCCTCAAAGGACGGTAGGGTTTGATGGTTATCTTAAATATTGTCTTGTCATACCCTTAACGGTTAGTTCTCATGCTGCTATGGCTTCTGCCAAGTCGTTGAGTAATTGTTTTGGGACTTTCTATGCTTTTATTGCTTTATATTCATGTATAAATGATCCTTTGTGTGTTATACTTATATTGTCTATTAATGCTGCCTTGTGTTTTAGAGAATATATAACCTGGCTGTGATATTTTTATTTGCAACGATCCCGTTTTATTGGAGTGACAATAGGGTAAAAGTGAGGTTTGCACCCTATACCCTCCGGTGCACCCTAGAACCTGGATTAACACACCCGCCCCGCCCCGACGCTGACCGTAGACCTATTGTCAACCCTTTTATGTTTGTGATGTTATCTTTATAATAAATGTTTGTTTCTGTGTGGGTGTTTGTCTTGTCGTGCCCTCAATGATTTATTCTCTTGTTGCACTGGCTTATGCCAAGTCACTGAGTACCTTCTGTGAGGCTTTCTTGGCATGTAATCATCTGCCTTTTATGTTTGTGATGTCATCTTTGTAATTATTGTTTGTTTCTGTGTGGGTGTTTGTCTTATCGTGCCCTCAATGGTTTATTCTCTTGTTGCACTGGCTTCTGCCAAGTCATTGAGTACCTTCTTTGTGGCTTTCTAGGCTATTTTTTTTTTGTATTTATATATACACGAGCATTTTTGTGTTTTACTTATATTGCCTGTTAATGCTGCCTTGCTGGCTAGAGCATAGTTCATGGCGCGGATTTCTTTATTTTTCTTTATTTACAATGTCCCGTTTTATTGGGTTGACAGTAGTGTAAGTGTGAGCTTCCGTGCACCCGAGAACCTGGTTTAAGCCCCCAATGGCCTTTTTTGCCACTGACCTTTCCAAGGCGGTTGCCCTATTACAAACCCTTTTGTGTTTGTGATGTCTTATATTTGCCTTTTATTCATTTTTAAATTTGTTCTTTGCTTCTGTATGTGTTTGTGGTTGACTGTCGTGCATGCTTCTTTTCCTGTTCGAGTTTTATATCTATATTTCATTGACTGTGGTCCTGGAATGATACATTTCCTTTTACATCTACTTTTGAATAAAGCCGTTAAATGAAGAATATAAGCGGCCATACGTTTAGAGTTACAAAAGTAACGAACAAGAATTTCAGCACTTGGCATGTAATCATCTGTCTTTCATGTGTTTATCTCTTGCTAAATCATCTACATGTAAAATTAGATATAAAAATCGAACAGTAAAAGTAACACTCACGGACGACAGTCAACCACAAACACACAGAGAGGTAAACAACACATATAAAGATGAATAACATGCAAAATATTACACCACAAACACAAAAGGTAACCTTAAAAAAGTTATCTCTCTCTTTTTTTTAAATTTAATATTAAAATGCAGTGAAACACTATTTATATATTATATAAAAAAAATAGTGTATATCATTTTAAATATTTTATTAAACACTGAAGCATGATACTTCAATGCTACTTACATTTAAATATACATAAGAGGTACTTATTAACCAAAGATTGCTTAATCAAATGCTTTCGATTTTATAAATATAGATTTAAAAATCCAACAGGAAAGCAGCATTCAAGGACGACAGTCAACCACAAACACACTCAGAAATAAAGAAAAAATTAAAGATGAATAAAAGGCCAACTAAGACATAACAAACACAAAATGGTTGACAATAGGACTACCGCCTTGGAACGGTCATTGGCAAAAAAGGCCGCTGGGGGTTTAAACCAGGTTCTAGGGTGCACCAAACCTCACACTTACCCTACTTCATCCCAATTAAACGAGACAGTGTAAATAAGAAATCCCCGCCATGAACTATTCTCTATGAACTATTCTCTAACCAACAAGGCAGCATTAATAGGCAATATAAGTAAAACACAAAGATGCTATTGTATATATCAATACAAAAAAACAATAGCCTAGAAAGCCACAACGAAGGTACTCGATGACTTGACAGTATACATAGTACACAAAACAACCGTCACAATATTGACAAAAGAAAAACAAAGATGCTTAGCAAACGGTGAGGAAGTAGTTGGAAATAATAGAATGCACGTGTGAAGACAAAATTAAATTTACGTTTATTGAAGATATACTTTTGAGAACTTATCTTGAAATTACTATTTAGTTAGAAACAATCATTGCAGTATCAGAATTGAACAACATGACAACTTTGTAATATCGTTTGATACTGTTTGACTCTACATCTTGCACATGCCCGCGCTGTCTGCTGATATAGATCAATGCTGATTGCATGAATGCTAGTGAAGCCCCGTTAAGTTAAAAATTATTTCTCCATACATCCGGTATTGTTAACAGACATATTGCAATGTGAAAAAAACATTAACGCTATATTGTTCTGGTGGTATCTACTAGTATTTGATATTTAGTGTTCTATAGTGAAATTGCTCAATTATAACATATGGTTGTTGCTATGTCAACTTTGACAATTATTTAAATGCGTGAAACCTTCGTAGAAATCGGTATTAAATCGTAAAGGGGTCTTATTATCTTTAGTATAGGCTGGCTGTTGGAGGCAATCTTTATTAGCAACAAGAAGATGTCAAGTCTAGAGACTATGCTGTAATTACTAGTATGTTATGTGTTTATGCCCCGCCATGAAAGTTGGGCATATAGTGTTACCACCGTCCGTCCGGACGTCCCGTTTTTACATTCAAGTTTGTTTTTTTTAAGTCATTTTCTCATCTATATGGCAGCAATATGTTCCTACCCGAATCAGGTCAATATAAATGACCCTGACCTACTTTTTACATTTTGCTAATTTACATCGAAGTTTTTCATTCATGTTTTTTACAAGTCCATTTCTTCAACACCAGATGCCTTAGAGCTTTCAAACTTTACAAATGTTGATAACTACACAACAGCGATATGTTCCAATGAAAGGTGGGTCAGTATGAATTACCTTGACCCATCTTTGGCACTTTAATTTACATTGAAGTTTTACAATCAAGTTTGTTATTAACTCTGTTTCTCAGATACCAAAAGCCATACAGTTTCCAAACTTCATACACACTTACATCTGTATGACATCACTATATTCCTACCCAAATCAATATAAATGACCTTGACTTACTTTTACACTTTGTTAATTACAATTAAAGTTTTACATTCAAATGTTTATTATTATGTCCATTACTCTGATACCAGAGTCCATTACTCTAATACCAGAAGCAATACAACTTTGTTTAAACTTCATACACAATTACATCTATATGACAGCAATATGTTCCTACCCAAATCAGGTCCATATAAATGACATTGACCTACGTTTTACACTTTGTTAATTTACATTAAAATGTTACATTGACGTTTTTAGATCGACTGAGCCGAATGATAAATGTGATCTCCAATATTGGGATCACTCTTCGTACGCAGTCGTTAACTTTTGCTTCAAACGACTTCTCAGAAACCGCTTCGTCAATTTTGACCATACTTCACATGGATAATCGTTTGATTAATGTTTTTTAGATTTGTTAAAATTAGGTCACATCCAAGATGGCGACATCCAAGATGAAACCTTAAAAAATCTTCTTAAAAAATCTTCTTCTCAGAAACCGCTGGACAAATTTCGACAGTTTGTCTTTTAAAATGATCGCCAATGCCTATACTATCAAAATTATTCAAATAAAGTCCCCGGGGTTAAAATTGGATGTAACCCGGGGGTCCCAAGTTTGTATAATGAGATTTTGCATGTTTTTCGTAGACATCTGAAACCACAAGGCACATAGCTCTCATATATTACAAGCAGCATCAGCTAATGGTCCTCTACCAAGTGTGTTCAAATTGGTGGACTTGCTATGAAGTTTGTGAAGCACTCATCTTCCTATTAGATAATATTTTCGTCGGGTATGGAACCACCGTTTATACACAAATTGTTGGTATCCCTATGGGTACGAACTGTGCACCACTTGTCGCAGATTTATTTATTTTTTTGCTATGAAAGAGATTTCATGCTGAGTCTTTCACCAGATACCAAGGCAGATGTTATTGAAGCCTTTAATGACACCTCTCGGTATCTGGATGACATATTGAACATTGACAACCCTTTCTTTCCAACTATGGTTAATAATATTTATCCTGAAGAACTTCAGCTTAACAAAGCTAATACATATGATAATAACGCTTATTTTCTTGATTTAGATCTCTCGATTGAAAATGGTGAAATAATTAGCAAAATCTATGACAAGAGAGATGATTTTAATTTTGACATTGTTAATTATTCCCACTTGGACGGGGATGTTCCCCGAGCAACTTCTTATGGGGTGTATGTGTCTCAACTTATTCGTTTTTCAAGAGCTTGTACTCGAGTTGAGGACTTTAATATTCGTAATCTTTGTATAACTAAAAAGCTACTCAATCAGGGTTACCGTTACCATAAACTTCGTAAAACCTTTGCAAAATTTTATTATCGTAACCCTGATCTTCTTTTCAAATATAAAAGTAATTTAAGGACTCTTCTGCGACAAGGACTATCACAACCTGACTTCTATGGTGAATTATAAACTTCGTAAGATTCTTGGTCATGATCACTTTCATACTCTCTTTTTTAAACTTGTTAAAAAGTTTATCGAAAGAGGTTATGACCCTATTATTTTGCAACGTACTGCATGCTTGGTGGTGGACCCTTTTACAGCTCGCCATTATGCTTTCCTCTTTAATTGTACGATGACAGGACAGGCTGTGGACCCTATGATGACGCCTATCTAATGCCCAATGGGACGGTGGCGTTTGATGTTTGTCTATGATCTTTCTTGTCGTGCCCTTAATGGTTTATCTCTTGTTGCTCTGGCTTCTGCCAAGTCAATGAGTACCTTCATTGTGGCTTTCTAGGCTATTGTTTTTTTGTACTATATTTACACGAGCATATTTGTATTTTACTTATATTGCCTATTGATGCTGCCTTGTTGGTTAGAGATTAGATCATGGCGGGGATTTCTTTATGTACACTGTCCTGTTAATGGGATGACAGTAGGGTAAGTGTGAGGTTTGGTGCACCCTAGAACCGGTTTAAACCCTCAGTTGCCTTTGTTGCCACTGACCGTTCCAAGGCGGTAGCCCTATTGTGATCCCTTTTGTGTTTGTGATGTCGTTTGCATTTTTTATTACTTTTGCCTTCTCGTTTGTCTGTTTGCATGTTTGTTTTTGTGTTTTGTGGTTGACTGTCGTCCTTGTAAGCTGCTTTCCCTGTCCGATTTTTTTATCTTTCTTTGCACTATAGCACCTTCATTTTGTATTTGATCTTTACCAAACGTTGTCATGTCTTTATATCAACGTTGTTAACACAACCGAGCCCACAGTTTTTGAACATCTTAACCAAACTTGCACAGATTGTATATAACCATAATATTTCGAAGAAGTTCGATAATGGGCCAGTACTCAGGTGATCGAATTAGGGCCATCTTGGTCCTCTTGTTTATTAAGTCAATTACTCACATACGAAAAGCCTTACAATATTCAAACTTTAAACACACTTACATCCATATGGCACCATTATATTCCTACTTAAATTAGGTCCGTATAACTAGCCTTTCAATATTACACTTAACATGTTTGTTACTCCATTTTGAACCGATAATCCTTTAGCGGGGCATTCGGGTCCCATGAACACATTTTCTAGTTTCTCATAGATACGTTGGGCCACAAAGTGCTTTGACTTTTCATCGGTTGTTACCACTGGATGTTTTTGTTATTGATGATTGGTTTTTAGTTTTGTTTACACTGTCTTGTCTATTTGGGCGCTGAAGACAGGATAATAGCGAGGATTGTGCGCATATAAAATCAATTCAAGCTAACCAGTAAGTCTTATTGCCTACTGACCGTTCCAAGTCGGTAACCCTGTCTTCACCACCCTTTCTGTTGTTTTTTGTCTCTTTCATTGTAGTTTCAAGTCCTTGTTTGCAGTACAGTGCGGACCTACGATGCCATTGCGTTCGGACGCTATGGTTTCTATAGGACCCTATATATCATTCTGCTGTGACATCATCTGAAATGCCTAAAACACTTAAAGTACATCATAAATTATATGTTTATCCTACACGCTATGAATAAACATCAATTGCATTTAATAAATACAAAATGTGGTTTCAACTTCTTTGGACGTTTCCATACTTTTTAATTAAAAAGAAAATAGCAAATTATTTGTAAAATAAGAAAGCGATTAGTGTTATACATCAGTGAGCTGAGTTTCTGGTACATTACCATTTTGCTTGATGATGAAAAAGATCAAATGACAATACATTTGCCTTAAAATGGATCGAACCGCGAGTAAAATACAATTACAGCGAATAATTAAGACTTGCGGGGTTAAAAAGAACGTTAAATTTAGGAGATACAAAATATGTTGTTTTCTGATTTTTATTCCAACTACAACGCAGATCAAGTCCTTTCGAAACAAGATGTGATTCCTTAGTGTTATCGAAAAAAAGAAAATTCATATGCTGCATATATGTTGTAGTGTATATCGCATATATGTTGTAGTGAATAGCACGTATATGTTGTAGTAGTGTATATTGCATACATTTTGTAGTGAATATCGCATACATGTTGTAGTGTACGAGGGTCATTCAATAAGTTCTGTCACTAACGCGTTTAACAATTATGTGCTCGTTGTGAGTGTTGATGTTTGGTACCAAATGAAAGAGAGTTTCAATACCATTCCATTGAAAAATAAAAAATGAATGCTGTATCTTTTGTGTGAGGAAGGTTATGGAACATTTAATGCACATCAATGAGGCATTTTCGTCCTGAGTTTTTTCTGGTATGTTAATTGTTACTTTTTTAAATGCCTGTTTCTCTTTAAGTACTAGTCGAAGACCTTTGAAATTTCTCATACATTATAAGTTATATCTGTGCATTACAAGATTTAGAATTTAAGCATGGTAGATGAAAAGACATTTTCTTAGAAATTAACATTTTAAGCTAACGTGTAAAATTAATTTAATGATAAATGGACATTAAATGGAAGGGCAGTCTTCTGAAATAGCGTTTTTGGATGATCAATATTTTCACTTAACATTGTACAAAATTCTACAATAATGTGTTGAATATGAAATTTAAACACTGAAGGACTAGGATTTGTAAGAAAATATGAAAACATATTAATACTATGAGAACAATTACGACATTTAAAAGATATTATAACATTTCCGTAAACAAAATGAAGAAAATCAGTGTTACTTCTGCTAAAATTAAGGGATATGCATTCAGTCATATCTGGTTTGCAGCAAGACCTTTCCGAATTCTCGACAATCATTTTCATGGATTATGGGCGAATAACAACAGATGGCTTACAAGAAAATTTAAAAGCAATGGAATTATTCAAATAATTTTTACAACGTTTTGTAACATAGACATTTTCGGAGATGCTAGTATCTAGTGGTAGGGGGAGGTAATTCAGGGGTATAAATAACCGGAAATTTTTCATTTTTGTTGTGGAATTTAAGAGAGCGAACCCAGTAGTACTATAAATACACTACTTTATCTCAGTGTAATATTCAGTTCAATGGGTATATGCCTAGTGACAGAACTTTTTGAAGCACCCTCGTATGTCGCATATTTGTAATAAATGAGCATGTAGAAACTGATCAAATATTATTTGTGTCATTATCATTATCAAATTCAAATTATAACTTAAGATCTGCTGCAAGGCAGGATATAGCTCATTTAAAACCTAGAACAAATATTCTTATTTGGATATTCAGGAATAGTAGTTTGGAACATGATTCGCGTTGACATAAGAGCTTCACATTCTTTAATTACATTTAAGATTAAATACAAATCCTTCCTTTTAATGAAAGAATGAAACTCCATTGTATTGTGTAACCTTACATTACAAGTATAATAACTGTGTCTGTCTGGTTGAAGTTATATACTGCTGCATGTACTGTTTTATCTTTCACTATATGCATTTATTGTAACATTGTGTAGTTTTATAGATGGCCATATTGTGAACAAGAGTTTTCTTTTTTTGTAAATGCTATGTCTTAATATGATACCTTCCTGAAATAAAGTTATTATTATTAGTATTATTATCATTGTTCAGCTGTTACACATAAAAAAGACTGGCGTCAACATCACAACAAAGTGGGTAATATGCAAATACAGAAACAACCAACTGTAAAAAACATTAACAATTTCGCAATGCATAAAAGTGGGACTATCACAACCTATCACAACTTCTATGGTGACGTGATATACGAACTTCGTAAGATCCTTGGTCATAATTACTTTCATACAATATTTATTAAACTTGTTATAACGTTTATCGAAAGAGGTTATGACCCTATCAAATTGCAACGCACTGCATGTTTAATTGTTGACCTATTTACAGTTCGCGACTATGCTTTTCTCTTTGATTGTACGATGATCGAAAAGATTGTGAACCCTATGATGACGTATACCTAAATCCTCAAAGGGAGGTGGTGTTTAATGTTTGTCTTAAATGTACCCGTAATGGTTTGTTCTCTTGTTGTACTGGCTTCTGCCAAGTACTTTTATTGTGGCTTTCTAGGCTTTTGTTTTTATGTTCATATATACATGATCATCTATGTGTTACACTTATATTGCATATTAGTGTTGCCTTGTTTATTTGAGCGAACTTTTTGCCACAGACCGTTCCAATTCGGTAGCCCTATTGTCAACCCATTTGTGTTTGTGATGTCACATGCATTGCTTATTATTACCATTGTCATTGTTGTTTGTGTTAATGCTTGTTTTTGATTAACATGTTCTGTGGAGGCTACATTTCCTGTTTGACGTGTACATCTACTTTCGAGTATCTCATAAAATAGAATTGACAGCGATGAAACATAAGTTAGCTATGTTATATTCATCTGATGATATTATTTTTAAAATATTTATAAACAATATAAATGTTGCTCACGATGCAAAGATGCTATCTCACAACTGTCTATCTGTGTTATAGAACATCAATGGGATCATGGAACTGGATCAAGAAAGACAGCTGGTAACATACTTCTTCAATGAAGTTCTGATACCTAATCCTATGTGAAATTACAATAATCAACATCTCTCTGCAGACATTCCGAGCGGTACACATTCGTCATATTTCATTTTAATTCGTAAATTACATTTGCTCAGCATCCTTAATGCCTGTCATGGGTATTCAACAACTATCGCGATATGTTTTTTCGACTATGCTTGGCAAATGAATGGAATTCGCTGGCACTGTCAGCATCATTTATCATTATCAAATATATCACAAAAAACAGTAGTATACAGTGTTTTATTAAAGGGATACACGAAAATCTTGATATTTTGTAAAACTCGGAATGTTCAATCTATTTTCTCTACATAACCTTCAATTTTGTTAATTATAATTAATAGTTATATCAAGCATTTAAATCAAATTTTGAGTTTGCATATTACTAATTGATGAGTATATGCATCAGTAATTTATATAAACCTATGGCAAAATAACAATGAAAATTTACCAACTGCAATTGTATTAGGCTTCCATTCAATCATATGCAAGCAGAATTAAAGTAAATATGATACTGGAACAATAAATCAAGGTGCTATAAATACTTCAAGATTGTCGTGTACCCCTTTAACGCATTTGAATGATTGCAAAGTGAATGTTTTTCTTATCCGAAAGATATTTGATTTGTTCATTCGCTTGGTATAGTTTACATCCTTTAGACTCTTAAACATATGTAACTGCGTCAAACATCACTACGGTTTAAAAGCAAATATAAATGGTTGTACATTATGTGGTCCAAGTATGAACTTTCATACCCTACCCAACACCTTCTCCAAGAAGCAAAACCGTTGTTGGGTGGGGTATGACATAAAATCTTAATTTCGGCTTCAAAAGTTTGCCTATTGTAAAGTTTAAACATTTAATGGGTAATTGTTAACAGGTTATCGCATTTTTTCAGTAAAAACATGTTTTTAAACATGTTTTATTGTCGAAATATCCGTTATAACATTATGTTAATATGAGCTTTCCCATCGCTTAATGGAATTAAGGCGGGACCACGTAATGAGAAAACAAAAGAAAATGTATGTAAAATAACGTAAACAGAAAAAGAAACACAAACGGGATTGCTTGTATAACTAATATGCGATGATACTTTGGTTATGTATTAAACAATATTTTATTCAAGTAATAAATGGGTTGGGTTTTTTTGTTTTGTTTTTTCATCAATCTTTATTTATTTACAATTAAGAACCAGATGGTGTAAACAGTCATCTGGACGGCACTCGTAAACAGAAGAGATTACTGGAATAATTAAAAAATGCTCACTATGAAAACAAACAACACTATCACTGTTCATCACACACAGTACTGTTCATGTCCTTTGAAAAACCGATTTAACACTGGTGATTTGTTATGTCCAGGGGAAAAGAGTTTGTATGTTATTTAAAAAATGAGTGAGCATAAATTATTAATACTATACTTAGAGTAACACTTAACAAATGCAATTGAAAAAAACGTAGGCGAATGCCGTTTACAATATATGTAAGTACAAGTTGTTGAGAAACTATATTTTACGAAAGACTTGTCCCATATGCATGCGACTTACGATTTAATAAAAAATATCACTGGCAACTATACACCTCAGTGCGTTCCCCCGCGAGGTAAGGTCGGGAACCACCTGACATCCCGGGAAAAGGCACCAGCGTGAAAGATACAAGTGTTGTAAAGCTAAAAAAAACGCATGTAAGTGACAAAATGAGTTCAAACACATTTTTTGAAAAACTAGTTCTCAACATAACCATGGTTACATTTATTTCATGGAATTGGACAACAGGCAATGCCTATCTAAGACCTCTCACGTATCAAGGTACATATAAACATCACATTCATATCAAACGTAACATAACATGTGGAATTGTAGTACAGTTTGCATATATTGGTTTGACAATTAACTTAGAATCTTTGAAACATGTGTACCGTGACTGTTTAGTATTAACATTTTGTACTGTCAGAAAGAATTTAAGTGATAAAAAAGAATAAACAGAAAGAAAATCATACTGGAAACCAGTACGAAATATATATATATAAATATACCGATTATTACAAAATATAATGGTTTTTGTATGTGTTTCTGTAACCAATAGTTAATTTTGGAATTTAAAATAACTGAGAACAAAACAAACAAACAACAAATTACAATAAAAAGGAAGAAAGATGATAAAAAGTAAATTTTAAAATTTTAAAGGGATGGTTAAAATTCTGTACTGTTGATTTTTATGAATACTGAGTTCTGCTCAACCCGGGGCTAGAGGGTGTGAGCGGTAGCTAGCATATTTCACTACCGCTCATGAACAGTCTCAGTCAAACCGAGACTGCAATATTTCGTATGTTTCGTGCTCAGCCGTTTCCAATGGTCCATTATCATACTCTTTCTTTAGCATTGTGACAAAATATAAATCTTAGTATATGAAAATACAATAGAATATACATGCATGTACAATGCGATGATACTGACACCACGTTAGATGATTTGTAAATCAATATCATTTAGAAGATTAAGCAAGTGTCTGGCATATAACCTTACTCTTTTCTTGAACACAAAATTAGGTATAAAAATCGAACAGGAAATGTATCATTCAAAGACCACAGTCAACCAAAAGTACGCACAGAAGCAAGCAACAATTATAAAGATGCATAAAAGGCAAGATATGACATCACAAACATAAAATGGTTGACAATAGGGCTACGGCATTGGAACGGTCAATGACAAAAAGGGCCACTGGTGAGTTTAAACCAGGTTATATATTGCACCAAACTCGTACACATTTACACATGTTAGAATAACATTTTATTATATACCTATTAGTGATTTATAAGAATTTCTCGTCACATATCATTTTTCTATATCGTCACTGGTGTGACGATATCACTTTACCGGAACTACTTTGTTACCATTTTTGTATTTAATGGTACTGTAGATTGCTATTGCTTTCAACCAGCAGATTTTAACGGTTCATTTTAAAATTATTTTATTTTCAATAAATATCCTTAAGAAATCACTAATAGGTATATAATAAATAGAATAATCAACAGGCTCAGTGTGATACGAAAAATATGTCACTCAAACACGTAATTCGGTTAAAAAACTCGTCCTTCGAACTCGTTTTTTAACCGAATTACGTGTTCTCGTGACATATTTTCCGTATCACACTGAGACTGTTGATTATTCTCCATTTATACAACCAGGGAACTATAAATTAACATAAATGTAGTGTAACTTATTGAAAATACACGAAAGGCTTGCTCTAATCACGAAATTGTTACAGTTTAGGCGACCTAGGACCTCTAACTTGTACGGAAGAGAACACTGTTGATACCGAACAATTTCGGGTTACTAAAAAGAAAAAATGTTGATTGTCCCGAGCTGTATAATATTTAACAGTGGAAACCTCAAGGAAAGTAAACATACATGGTTCAGTAAGGTTTCAGACATAAACACAAATGATAATAGATCGATACAATTGTCTGTGACACCAAGTTCGTCAATATGTACATATATTTTCTATTCTTGGAATGCAGTTTGCAAGTTTGTTAACGTTAATATATATCAGAATCATCGATCAATGATAAATGTACTTTGACAATTGATATCAACAACATTAAACCAATTAATTACCAATGTGTCTCTGCGAAAACATGTCCATATATCAAAATGACGTGTGACTTCCTTTCCGTAACTCGTATTGCAGACAACATCGCCATTGTAAAAACGTCATTGTTTCGTTAAGGAAACGAAAACTACCAATTTAGTTTTGATAGATCACGTTTAAGGATGGTTAGCTGAGTCTGACATTTATTATACCATAATATGAAATACAATTTTCGTCTTTTTTATCAAACTGTAATAAAAGATTGATGTTGACCTGCGTCACGTAATATATCATCATGATAGTCGCATCGGAACATTCTTAAAGTAAAAGGGTCTATAACATGGATTGCACTGATTGAATTGGGCATTCTATCACTGCGATCATGACTGTCTAGATCAAGGATTAACGTGTCTCACATAACATGTGTTTGTTAATGGGTTGTAAATCGTTCAAACAATAATTTAGCCTTTTACTAATTTACATCGCAACATCTATTGCCGGGTTCATCTTTTTTCCAAATGTATTTTAATGTCGTTTTCTCATTCAATCCAAGTTGACTATGACTTTGTTTGTATAACAGATTATAATTGGATGGGTGGGTTGGAAAGGTGGATGGAGGTCGGGGGAGGAGTGGGAGTGCGATGCCAGAATAGTTGTTGAAATGTCTTTACGTTATTGACGTTGAAATGTACCACTTCCACTATTAGGATATTTATTCCATGGCTTGAATACCAACTCATTTGTCAATAGTGTTATTAATTACTGGTCCTCTGAGATAATCCAGTCTAATCATTGTGGCTTTAAAGTAGAATATCGCCTAAGCAGGCGCTATGGGCGTGAGAAGTGTTGCATCATATTTTACCTCTCATGAACAGACGCAGTACAGCCTAGTGGTAGAGCGTTGGACCCATGAACCGTGGGTTCGACCCCGCCATTACCATCTGTGTTATGTCCCTGAGCAAACCACTTTATCTGCATTTGCTAAGTATTGGTTCTGCCCTGGAAAACATCGAGAATGATTAAAATGAGTTCATAGAGCTTCCGTTACAATCGATGTAAAAACAAATAAATTAACTCTCATACAACCGAGTATGCTACTTTCCTCTCGTGTTTGTGTTTGTTGCTTCAAAGAGATCCCCTTTTCAGTATTTATTTATTTATTACACTCCGAGAAACCAGATCGTGTTCAGTATATATAGAGATTTTAGTAAACTAACCACTTTCTAGCAAACTGAACCTACAGCCTGGCTGTACTGTATGAATGTGTATCTTATAGATCCCAGGTTATGAACGACTGTCACTGGGATAATAATTATCTCAGAAAATATTATTTTCTGTCACACATCAATGTATACTCCCTAAATGCAATACATACTTGACGTGTTGCAGCATTCTTTGTAGGTTAACCGTACCTGTGAGAAGTTATAGTCCTTAAAGAAATACAATAAATGTTATTTAACGACTTATCAACATAGTAAAGGTTATTTAGAATCGCTCCTAAAAAGGAAGAATTATAGCTAGAAATGCGGAAACTCGGAGGATAGATACCGATACACGGGACGACCCGACTTGCCAACGCAAACACCTACAAAACTCGTTGGTGCCGGCGAGGTTTGAAACCGTGTTTCAAATAACCCATCGTGCTAACCACTGGGCCACGGCACAACCCGCCCCCACCCACCCCCCTCCGTTGAGTGTAATGGTATATGTGTGTAGCTGAAGGAAACTCTAAAGGATACCCGTTTGGATTAGTTGCCACTCGCTTGTTTTATACTGACTGTGTAGCCGAGGTGTCTTTGTCGTTGCTCAGACGAGACAATATGGTGATTAACTGATACAGTTGTAGCAAACGATGCAATAAGGTGATATTGAGAATATTATGTCAGTGCCTTTTACTATCAAGGCGAGGCCAGTTTGTTTATTTCTCTCATTGTTTTCACGTTTAGGGAAAAGCATTTTTGTTAGAAACTGGGACCATACGCCGCTCGCTATGGAATGGTACGAAAATACCTCATTGAAGGTTTCAGGTTCACCGTCATATGCATACCGTCTTCGGGATGTCTAAAATTTCGTACTGTTGACATTTAAATATTGAGATCTGCTCAACTCGGGGCTAGAGGACGTGAACCAAATATTTTCATACTATATTAACAGTAGGGTGATAGACTGATACAGTTATAGCAGACGATACAATAGGGTGATACATTGATACAGTTAACAGATTGTTGGATTCATTCTGTTTATTGGCGATTTTTTCAATGTATATTTAAGACCTCGGTCCTTTGAAGTCTGCCGGATTTTTTTTTAAACCATTGTGAATTCCTAGGTGGCATCTTCCGATTTTTTTATTAATATTTTACTACATTGAATGAGTGTTCTATTTATGTTTCATATTTGGGTTATTAATAAATATAATATTATATAATGTAATGTAAATTACTAATTTTGGGATTTAATTGAACGTCTCGTTGTGCATCATTACTCTAATGATGTTCATCCCTTGAATAACCAATAAACAATCTATATAGAGCTGCTATATCTGGTTTATTACCATTAAATAACCAATAAACAATCTATACAGAGCTGCTGTCTCTGGTTCCTTACCATTAAATAACCAATAAACAATCTAGATAGAGCTGCTATCTCTGGTTCATTACCATTAAATAACCAATAATCAATCTATATAGAGCTGCTATCTCTGGTTCATTACCATTAAATAACCAATAAACAATCTATAAAGAGCTGCTATCTCTGGTTCATTACCATTAAATAACCAATAAACAACTATATAGAGTAGAGCTGCTATCTCTGGTTCATTCCCATTAAATAACCAATAAACAAATCTATATAGAGCTGCTTATTCTGGTTCATGCCCATTATGATGCATAATCACATGGTATGATACCACCCATAACACAGCATTGGCCAAACGTGCATCGACCCACGAGAGTATGCTTTTTTTTTTTATACAGGTTTAATTTTCTTGGTTTAAACGTTCTGAATCGAATTCTGGAAATTCGCCAAGTTAATTAAAAGTTAAAGAAACTAACCAGCCAAAGAATGACACAATACACTGCAACACCGTTTATCAAAACTCTATCCAGGTGTTCAGGTCATATAATGATGTATATGTGCCGATTAAAAGAATAGATTTATTAACGGGTTCTTAGAATATCCGTGATTGAATATGATTAAAATGAATTATGATTTGGTAACTCCGAATTCGACGCTGCAGTTCTGGGGTTTGGCCTGGCTGGTTAAAGCTTTATATTGTGTCTATAGAATCTGGTCTCTCAACATATGCAAGTTATATATCACTTCTTCATCAGTTGATTTAGAAACGGTGTACATATCTTGAAACATTTGGCTATTGTTGGCAGAATAGCTACTTTAATATGTTCTCGAAATATTATACTAGCCTTGTAAAAAAGAAAGAAAAAGATACTCACCAACAACACATCGTAATATAACACATAGTGTCAACATGGTCAAAGGTAATCCGATACAGTACGTGCCATATTCGTCTAGAAGAAGACATATTGTTGGATTATGAGTGCAAGTTAGTGCGTCAACAACAACTCATCGTTTACGTATTTCGAGAGTAGCAGGTATAACTAGACGATCAAAAGATCACTCAAACACCAAATAAGAAACAAAGACAGTCCCATGTGATGAGTCAGACCATTTGTATTATAATTGCGCCAGTCCTTATTTCTTATCGATATTTGACATAAGTTCTACGATGAGTGGGTGTTTTGCCGATTGCTTGTGTTTCTATTTATCTATAGCCCACAAAGACACCGATATAACACACGCAATCGGTTATGTGTGATTAGACCAATCAAATTTAATCTTATTTAATATTAAATCATGATTTATATTTATTTAGTTATTACCTTACTTCGAAAACTCGATGCGATGAGTTGATGCCAGTCAATTTAAGAGGTTAATTAACACTGTTTTCGTATTACGGGATATCCCGTTACGAAAACAGTGTTGATTAACTTATATATTACATTTATTTACAAGAATGTGCCTTTAATGCAATAAATATTTCTGGATTCACTAGGGGCCTACTTTGCCTTACTTTCGAACTTCGCGCAAGAATACACCACAACTGTCACAACAATGTCAATCTCTACCCACAGTACACTCGTTCCTCATTTGACTCTGTCAACGTCAAAGGAAGTATTGCGAACGGTTAGGTCACGTGATGTTTCAAAAAGGTTATGACGATGTTTATAATAAATCCTTTTGCGTGATCTGCAAAGATAAAATATAGACCTATATTAAATAATTTCAATTTTTATTTCTATGAGTTTATTTTTTTAGTAACTGTCTGCTATCGAGCTTCGGTTTGAAATGCGTTTCGATTGAGGAGACCTAAGTACGTATTAATTTTGTAGTAAAATAGTCCCGATGTAATATGCATTATATCAAATCTTGCAACATCTAATTTTCAGATATTCTGAAAATTATATTTACACAAGAAATAAATAAGTTTCAGGCAAACATATTCTAATTTAACAGGTTTTACCAAAATCTTGTAATTTAGTAGTTCGCAGAGATATATGGGAGTGCAAGGAACGATAACTCTGCGTGGAGATTGCAACAATGTAATTAGAAAAGTAGTTCGGCAAAATCTTATAATTTCCCTAGGGATTTATTTCCTAATCATTACGTGGGCCCGCTTTAATTCCATTAAGCGATGGAAAAGCTTATATTAGCAGGATGTTATAATGGATATTTCGACAACAAAACACGTTAAAAAACATTTTGTATTGAACAAATGCGATAACCCGTTTAAAATTATCTATTAAATGATTTAATTTTACAGTATGCAAACTTTTTAAGCCGAAATTAAGGGTTTATTTCATACCCCAGCCAACCCCGTTTTCGCTTCTTGGAGAAGGGGTTGGATGGGGTATGAAAGGTAATACTCAGACCACGTAATGGGAATTACAACTTTTAATTCCCTCAAAATCACAGGCAGAAATGTAATATTAAAATATAATAGTTTATACTGACGCATACACTTGTCGTATATTCACGTTTTCAAACAATGTTTTGTGCTTCTGAAATGTGTCTGAGGGAAGACCACGTACACTTCTATAAAATAACGATATTTTGGCACCTGTTTATAGATCGCGTTAATTGGTTAAACAAGGTCATTCCGTTATACATTTAGAACATACAATATCATTGACTATAAAAATAAACGGTAGCATTTTATATTTTTGTCAAAAATATAACGACTATACATTACGTTCTATTAATGCAAGTGACCGTTAGATAAAGCTTCTTCACCATAATAACAATTATATAATAACGAGTTTCTTGACAAGGTTTGTATCTACAAAATGTTTCAGAAATAACAATAAAACAATGGCTGTAGTATATATATGTATAGTTAACGTTTGTTGCAATTTAAAATAATAATAAAAAAGGGAAAACACATGTAATCCCAGAATTCTTAAAGGTAGATGGAAAAATCGAATCGGAAGCGTAGTATTCACTGACCGCAGACCATCTCCACATGATTCAACAAGAAACACGCATACAAACAACAATTACAAAGATAAATAAAAGGCAAGATATGACATCACAATCATTAAATGGTTGACAATAGGGCTACCGCCTTGGAACGGTCAGTGGCAATAAGGCCGCTGGGATTTAAACCAGGCTCTACGTGCATCAAAACTCTTACCCTACTGTCATCCCAATAAAACGGGACAGTGTAAATAAAGATAACCCCGACTGGTCAGTGGCGTAGCTGCCTATAGGCACTGTAGGCAGGTGCATACACATTGTCCCTAGAAATCAAAACAATAAAAATGCCAAAAATGCAATAAAAACTGAGTGGGGTAGTAGGTGGAGGAGTATGGTCAGCTCATACCAATTTTTACTCGTGGTCTTTCAGAAAATAAAAGTCTAATTGTTTTCGCTCGCGTTCTTTCGGAACCAAACACACCATGACTGTGCAAAATTTCGAAAGATTTTCAGAAAGCAAGTATTCATATTAATATATGTTATTTTGTTCTGATCCGATGCGAAATCGCAGATTAAAAAGCTTGAAATCGCGGTTAAAACATATTGTTTGCTTCTTAAAATACCGTCAGAATGCAGGATTTGCCTTCCTTTTAAAAAAATAATTCGGGACCCCGCTAGACCTTGTGCCTACACGCTGATTTAGGCACAGCTACGCCCCTGCCGGTTATATTCTCATGACAAGTGTGAGACAAAAACATATATGCTTTGACAATATGTGTATCGTTTTGGAACGTTAGTTTATATCGACAGGCACCGAACCTCACTCTTACCACATTTTCATCCCCGTCATTAACAGCATAAGCCCATTAGAATAAACGACATTATATAGCATTCTTGTAATTGTGACTGATCAACTAGAAATATAAACCAGATGTTTCTCTTGTTTTTGTTATAATAGTTTCTCTTCAAGTTAATATCATAAATGCAACATGTCCGTGCGAAATTGACGGATTGATTATTTTCAGAAATATTTGAATATATATGACACATATCATATTGCTAGTTTAAACTTCTAAAATAGATATTAATGGAAATGCAATTTCCCCATCGGATTGATCATTCCGATGATCACTGAACGCCAGTTGTGATAGACCATTAGATGATGCGTGTATTTATCCGTAACAAACTAAATTGTGTCGACCTGTAGGTGCCTTCTCGAGAATAAATATATGACTTACAATGTGTGACTGCCTGTGTTCTGCTGTGAATGCTACATTTACCTTCTGACGTTTATACCTACTTTTACACTTTGCTTTTAAGTATAAACTAAACTATCCCGTTATTGCGTTATCCCGTTATTGCGTTATCCCGATCTTAAGTTGGTGAGTGTTTGCTATATCAGTCTACACAAGCAAGGTTTTACGCACGCGTAAAATAGCTGCCCAGAGAAAATAGCATTATTTCTTGGTAGGAACTGGGAACAAAGTTTAACATAATAACAGACCAAGTCACGAGTGTTAAAACAATATTAAAAAAAAAGAGTTGTCACGGAGACGTAAACACGCCATGATCGTTTTTTTTACCAGACACTTTCTTCCCAATTTGTGATACCAAATATTTTGAATCAAGGTGGGCGAATCCTTGACATGCCTTACGAATTGATTACATATTCACCTTTGTAGCACGACGTGCTAAAGTACACATCAGCACAGAAATACAATTATTCACATGTATGGGATGCGTTTGCATTACAACACAAATAAACTGTTCATTGCTACCATGTGTAATTATCAAATTAAAAAAAATCAAAGAAACTATTCATTAATACCTTACCATGTGCAATTACTAAAACAATATAAGCAATATAAGAGTCGCTCGCTGCCGTTCCGGCAGCGAATAACCTATATCTACGCAGGGAGTACGTTATAACGTACTCCCTGATCTACGTAGACAGAAAAAATATACGTTGATATACGTTGATAACAAGCACTGACAATCATGAGAAAATGTGCTCTACATTACGTGGTCCCGCCTTATTTCCATTAAGCGATGGGAAAGCTTATATTAGCAGGATTTTATTATGGATATTTCGACAATAAAACACGTTTAAAAACATTTTTTTCTAAAAAAGATGTGTTAACCTGTTTGAAATTACCTATTAAATGTTTTAATTTTACAATATGCAAACTTTTAAAGCCGAAATTAAAGTTTTATTTCATACCCCAGCCAATCCCGTTTTTGCTTCTTGGAGAAGGGGTTGGATGGGGTATGTAAGTTAATACTCGGACCACGTAATGATAGAAACCACAGTACGCAATGGTTTGTACTGTAGCACACACTAAATCAAAGGAGCAAAATAAATAGTCCATGAACAGGACAATACACAACATAAAGATACGTAGAGATAGATTTACCGACTTGGAACGGTCAGTATGCAATACGGCCTACATAGATTTCAAATAATTGCCACATTGTTTATATTTTAAGAAAAGGTAGGTCGCTGCTTACCTTTTAGGTCATGAATCACTAATTAAACGTTCTTAAAAAACTTGGCATAACATTGAACATTGTTACTGTAGCAACATTGTTAGCGGTATGTTGATATATGTTATCACATTTCAATTAAGCGTTCTAGTTCAACAGTAAACAGATAACCCGTTTTTACGATGATCACGAATGCAAAGTTTTCACTCGATAGCCGTAATAGTTTTCGTCTTATCAATGCAATAAAAAAGAGGAAGCCAACGATCCCAAGATGATAGTAACATCTATGAAGACAACATCGGTTACTGCCAGTTACTGACATTAAAAGAGTATTTGATAAAGGAAGTACTCTTAAAGAGACACATGGCAATCTTGAAGTGCTTGAAATGGGTGTCTCGATTTATATATTCAGTATCATTTTTACTTTTACCCTGGTTACATTTAAATAAATCAAATTTTAAGTATTCACTTTTTCGTCTTATTCTACTATAAGTGTTAATATATTAGTTGTGCGATAATATCCGAATTGAATAATATGCAAATACAATTTACTTATTACTACTCCTATAATTAATATTAATGATTGAACAAATGTAAGTTTTCCACAAACACTAGCGGGACGCCCTGAGTTTTAAAAAAAATCAAGATTGCCTTGTGTCCCTTTAATACTGCCACTGTGTACTTAGTCATGGAGGTCGATATGTGTTCCAGATACCAAATCGGATTTTAAAAAAGAAGCAATTTTCTGTGAATAATACGTGAAAAGTTGTACGTTTAGGTTTCACAACTTTGAGAAATCGCATTTTAATAACAACAGGATGTATATTTATACAGTCAAGTTGAGTTTAAGGATAGCTTAATATCAAATTGATAGTTATACATACAGCTATTATCGGACGAACTAAACTACATCAATTTTCACACATTCTCGGGCCTAATATTACAAAACAAGTTGCATTAAGAAATATTGCATTCCCCCATTAAAAGGTCTTGCTAAACAGTTAGGTCCTTTGCATGTTACGGCAGGGTGATTATTGTTCTATAGAAAGTGTGCTTCGGTTTCAAACAAAATATTGCTCACGGAAACTTGTACTTTTCTGTTGTAGATAATGAGAACAATGAGATTGGTATACAGAAATGATACTGACACCAACATAACGTACATATGTAGGCGTAGATTCTTAATTTGGTGCATGACTCGTCCAACAAAAACTGTTTACCAGTTACGTGCATTTGTATATGGGCAAACTATATGCGTTTCACACCCACACACAACAAAAGGTGGACAATTTTATTTAAAAGTGGAGCGCCTTTCGCAGCTCAGTGGATAAGTCATACCTCTGGTCCGCGTGGGTTCGCTGCCTGGTGGAGGTCTGTCGGTGGAGGTCTGTCATAGGAAAGCATATTTAAATATGCAAATAGGCTGGGAAAAAGGGGTCAACTGAAACTAAACACTAACAATATACTAGAATGTTCTGAAACGGTGTCCTAAGGGATAACATAAAACGTATTAAGAGTGTATGAGACCACAATCACATCGTACACACATTTCACATCTTCACATCTAGTGGTTAAGTTGAAAGATGAAGATAAAGAAAACAACGAACAACATCAAGCATCATCAAATAATGTACGTGTATCCAACCCATCAGTACCTTTCAGAAGTAAATATAAAAGTCAAACAGAAAATGTAACATTCAAGGATCACAGTCAGCACAAAACACGCATAGAAACAAACAATAACAACGATAAATAAGAGACAAGGCATGTGACATCACAACTATAAATGGTTGATAATAGGGTACCATTTTGGAATGGTCAATGTCAAACAGGCCGCTGGGATTTTAAAACAGGTTCAGTGGTGCACCAAACCTCGCAATTACCCTATAATTGTTATACAAATAAAACGGGACAGTGTAAATAAAGCAATCCACGCCAGGCTAAATCCTATACCAATATAGACAGCATTAATAGACAATACAAGTATAACACGATCATGTGTATATAAATATAAAACACAAAATAATAGAAAGCCGCAAGGTGAATACCCATTGACTTGGCAGAAGTCAGAGCAACAAGAGAATAAACCATAAAGTTCACGACTACACAAGATTGGAGACAAATTTCAAACGTTACCGTCCTTTCATGATTAAGGTAAACGTCATCATAGGGTCCACAATATGTCTGTTCATAGCACAATCAAAAAGTAAAGCATAGTGGCGAACCGTAAATGGGTCAACCACTAAGCATGCAGTGCGTTGCAAAATGATAGGGTCATAGGGTCATAGGGTCATAACCTCCTTGAATTATTTTTCAACAAGTTTAGTAAAGATTTTATTGAAAGTAATCATGGCCAAGCATAATACGAAGTTTGTAAATCGCGTCACCATATAAGTCATGTTATGACTTGTAGCAGAAGAGTTCTTAAATGAATTTTATATTTTAAAAGCAGGGTTACAATCGTAACATTTTGAAAGGGTTTTCCGTAGTTTATGGTAAGGTAGTCCTGACGGAGTAGCTTTTTAGTTATAGCATGATTACGAATATTAAAGTTCTCAACTAGATTACAAGCTCTAGAAAAACTAGTCAGTTGAGAAACATAAGACATAGCTCATGGAACATCCCCGTCTAAATTAAAATCATTTCTCTTGTCATAAAGTTTGCTTATTATTCAAATCGAGAAAACGAGGCGACAGTATTAGAAATATTAGCTTTGTTAAGTTGAAGTTCTTACGGGTATATATTACTTTATCGTAGTAGAAATAAAGGGTTCTCAATGTTTAATTTACCGTCCAAATACCGTTTTGTGCTTTTTTGGCTTGTCATTTTTTTCTCAAAAATGTGACTCCCAATAATTGAAACGTTCCTAAGCCTATGGTTTACAATAAGGCTACCGCCTTCGAACGGTCTGTGGCAAAAAGGTCGCTGAGGATATAAACAAAGTCCTAGTTTGTACCAAAACTCATAGAGAAATCTCCGATTGGCTATAGCAAAGTTAACAAGGAGACTAACTTTTTCTACATTACATTCTCAATTATAAGGGTAAACCGCCTATACGCTTGGGATTGTCTCCGTTACGCATCGTGTTCATTAGGTTCAATTAGATATGAACTTGGTGAAGTTCACGTCACTTATTCTAGAGAGCGCCTCTATCATTCTCTGGACATATCTAGAGAGTACGTAGCTACAGATTCTATTGCTGTAATTGTTGAAGACGGTTTTCAACGTCTGCATAGGATGTAATTGTTTAAGACGGTTCTAAACATCTGCATAGGCTGTAATTGTTGAATAATGATCTCAACGTCTGCATAGTATTGACAGCGTGGCATACTCCTTTATTCTCAAGAGTTACTTGGAAGGAAAACAAACTAAAAGTTGAAACATGCAATAAAATTCAGAGGGGTAGGGGAGTATGGGTGGAAAATTATCACTATTTTGCGAGAATTAAATGTCCATATTCCTGACAAATATCGCTTGGTACACAGATGAAAAACATAACTCGCGTGACCCCGAACTATCCTTCTGAGAGTGGGACACATACATCATCTTAGTCCCTCCCCCACTCGGCGCTTCATATTTCGTATTAGGCGTATGTTGTAAACAGGCCAAGCTACGCCCCTGATATACATGATTGAGAAATAAACATTTGATATCGTGATAGAATGGAATACAGTGTTTGTTTATATTAATCAATTCGTCCGTATATCAGCAGCAGCAGCAGCAGCAGCAGCAGCAGCAGTAGTAGTTATCGTGCTCTTAATCCCCAAATTGAGATAGCGTGACAACTTCACAAAGTTATTATTTCGTTAGAAGCCGTTTGGTTCTACATCTGCCACAGGTCCGCACTGTCTGTTTAGATAGATCAACGAGAGACGATCTGTGTATTTAAGATTACTCGATGAATGCAATATATAGAGATGTGAAAAGCAGCAACAAAATAGTATGTTGGTGTATTTAAAGGATGTGTTATATACGGAATAATTTAAATGCTATATAAATATGTCCTTACACCTGCAATTATTCATTTTGTATATTCTCTTTCACATATTACATCATGGGAAGAATTACATCATGTGAAGAAATAAATCGTAAATTTAATCAAACCAAAGCTACACAAAAAAATATTTTAGTTATTTTGAACAAGCAAGTCCAAATGTAACTACACCCCTTCTCAGATAAGATTACCTCACGCCTATGGTTAATAGTACGTGTTAATCAAGAAGCTTGTCATGGTATTGTATGACTAATTGCTAATTGTGATTAGACAATCGTGTCATGGTGATTAGACGATCGTGCCGTGGTATGACTAATTGCTAAATGTAATTAAACAATCATGCCATGGTATTGTATGACTAATTGCTAATTGGGATTATACGATCGTGTCATGGTATTGTATGACTAATTGCTAATTCCGATTAGACGATCGTGCCATGGTATTGTATGACTAATTGCTAATTGGGATTATCTGCATTTTTATACGCTCGTAGGGACGTATTATTTCGTAGAATTGTCTGTCCGTCTGTTCGTCTGTTGGTACGTCTGTCCGTTAACGTTTATCTGACAACTGATTGTGGCTAATATATTTCAAAGTATAAAGTCTGCAACAATGAAACCTTGAAAATGTCTTCATCATGATCCAGTAAATACATCTGATAAATTGCAATATCTCCCTGGTCTCATATTTTTGTTAATTATTCCCCTTTGAACAAAAAGGTTTAAACTGGAACTTAACCTTGCCTTTACAAGAGAGATACTTTATTTGAAATTCCCAAAAGGCTATAAATCCCGTGAGGTTACAAATACAAAGTAGAAGATGACAACAGTGTAGTAATTGGTACATATACACATATATTTTATGAACAATTAACAAAATATATTACAACGATTATCAGCTTTTATGTAACCATGCATAATGAGAAGATGTTAATATATATGCAAAGATATGTATTGATTCCTAACACTGCGCAAACGCGTTCACATACGTTTACAAAATAAGAATCACCTTCTACCGGTAGTTCACGCAATGTTCACACAGTTATATATTCAAAACCTAAGAAATTCTGGAATTTTTTATAAATAGTAATAAAAGGATTAGTCATAATATTACAAAAGAGTCGTTTTATGGGTATTTTTTCTGGACTGGAAATGATATATTTAATAATGATGATGCAGAGGCATTTGCAATGAATCACGAATTTGATAATTTGGATGGTGCAGATTGGCCGATAACTGTATCTGAAATATTAGAAGCTGTTAAAACCCATAATCGTAGTAAATCTACTGGTAATTTTTTTTTTAATGAATGAATATTTTATAGAATCAATTGATATTTAATTCCATTTTGAACAGTGTTTTTCCCCAGAAAAATGGACAGAGGGTGTCATGATACCGTTACATAAAAATGATGTAAACTACTATAGGGGTATTACATTAGTCAGCTGTTTATCTAATCTGTTTACATCGATATTGTGTAAACGTATAGTTACCTTTTGTGATGAAAATAATACACTGTCTGATGCACAATTTGGATTTACAAAAGGAAGATCTACTGTTGATGCATTATTTGTGTTGTTAACCGTTATTCAGAAACAATGTAAATGAGAATAAAAGGTTGTAATGTGTATTTGTTGACCTTAAAAAAGCATATGACTGTATTTATAGAAATGCAGTGTGGTTAAAAATATATAATCAGGAAATTCAAGGTAAAATGTGCAGAATAATAAGAGATATGTATTTAAAGATAAAGTGTTGTCAGGTCTTTTCAAACTTATTCTGAATTCTTTGAATATGCTGTAGGTTTACGTCGATCTTATTTTCTCTATTTCTTGAAATAAATACTAATAAAGGTGATCCTTTGGGAGCAACAAACACAATTAAGAGTATAAAGCAGCAGACTCGGTTTTATTGAGTCTGTTCATGAGAAGTAATGAAAGAAGCAACACCTCACACGCCCCCTAGCACCGGCTTAAGCGGTATTTAGAGTTGTTTTTGAAACAAGATATAAATTCTGGTTTAAAGATAGGTGATATTGTATTAATGTTACTACTTTTTGCTGATAATATGGTTATCCTTTGAAATTCACCAGAAGAAATACAAAGTAGCCTCGATTTGTTAAATTGTTATTGTAAAAAATGGAGTCTTGAAGTGAATACGCTTAAAACTAAAGTTATGGTCTTTAGGAAAAGAGGTAGTCTATTACCAAATGAGGAATTCACTTATAATAATAGTATATTAGAAGTAGTTGATGATTTTAATTATTTGTGTACCGTGTTTAATTATACTGGTAATTTTTCACTTAACCAAGAACAATTAGCTGGTAAAGCTTTGAAAGCCCTTAATGTTTTATTAGTAAATTGTCATAAATATAAACTTAAAACTAAATTACTTTGTCAACTTGTTGATGCATTTGTTGGTGCAATCTTGGGATATGCATCGGAAATATGGGGCTTTAGCAAGACTAAAGAAATTGAAAGAATACACTTAAAATATTGTAAGAAAATATTAAATGTTAAAGTAAGTACTTGGACAGCTGAATTGGGACGTTGTCCTTTGTATATTTCACGATATGTTAAAATTGTTAAGTATTGGTTTAAGTTGTTAAATATTGATAATATTATATTGAAACATGTTTATAATATGGCCTATGACAACAGTGTTAATGGCAAAAAGAACTGGTTATCTAATTTCAAAACGTTACTGTATGCATATGGTTTCAACTGGGTTTGGGATAACCCTGATACAGTTGTTTGTAAGTGATTTGTGTTAGTATTTAAACAAAGAATAATCGATTGTTTTTTGCAAAAGTGGTATGCTGATAAACAAAATTCTGGTGTCTTAGATTTGTATAACAATATATGGTCGATATGGTATCAATAGGATTGAAAGAAATTAACGTTTTTGTCAATATTGCAATACTCAAGATATTGAAGATGAGTTTTATTTCATTCTAAAATGCCCAAGTTACTCCGATATAAGGAGGAAATACATAGCACAATATTATCGTAATTGACCAAGTATGTTTAACTTTATCGAATTATTGCAAACTGAAAACAAAATGATTCTTTTTAAATTGGCTTCATATCTCAAATGTGCGATGTCACATAGAATATCTATAACGCATGTGTGAACACCTTATAGATCATCCTCTTTAGAGCTGATATATGTCTGTATATAAATAATATACTTTGTATGTTACACGTGATTTAAATATGTATTTTGTAATTGTTGTATATATGTTATGATGTTGTACTTAACGTACACGTCAATAAAAGTATGTTCTGTTCTGTTCTATATACAAACAAGCACGAGAAAATAATGAATCATTGTGGTATAACTAATGACCATGTAACATTTGACCATTTTTATTAAAACAAGTATTATGTTGGTGCATTTGCATATAGGCTCCCATTTCTTAATTTGAAAGCTTTGAAAGTAAATTCACTTAGTTTACGATTACATGTTTTATTTTCGGATGTTATCAATTTAATGAATTTAAACATGTTCGGTCTGTTTTCTTAAATCCTCATAAAGACTACAAAGTGGTATTTATCTTCTAATATATTGCAAACTCTACACTTTCTCTCTTGTAAAGGGGTACTATTTGGTCTTGTCCATCTACCAGCCTCGATCTCTAGTCTATGCGATGATACACATAATTTTGCTAAAGCGTTACAAAATTTAGATATATTTATGTTATTGATATATGGTTGTAAATTTAAAATTAGCTATGTTTCTGTAAAAAAATGCTCTACTTGAATGTTGTAATCGTTCATGCCAAATGTGTATGAAGTTATCGTTTAACCTCTGTTTTATCATTGACAAAAATGTTTTTTGGTTTCTAACATTTTGATTAACGCAAGTTTCAAAAAATCCTGGAGATGCTAACAAGTTCTTTAACAGAGATACCCAATTTACCTTATTAGGAGAGCGCTCAACATCTGTTAACATCTGTTAACATCATTTTGCCAGTATACTAAGTTTACATATTTCTTTTCTGGACAATGTAATATGTTTAAACAATATTTTATAATTAAAATTATAAAGAATCGTCTACTATGGAAAGAAATTCTACCTAATTCCCCGCATTTGAAATCATTTTGAGTAGTCTTTTTTAATACCTAAAAGTCGTTTAAAAAATTGTAAATGCACAGTTTTAATTTTAGAAGCCTGTATAAACCCCCATATTTCACTGCCATAATTTAAAATTGGTGTTACTAATTTGTCAAAGAGATCTAATATGAGTTTAGGTGTATTTAAATTTAAATTTATGTAAGTATTTATTTAAAGCAAAAACAACCTTTTGAGCTTGTCTAGCAAGAGTTGTTTGAGAATCCACAAAAGATCCACCAGAGGTAAAAACTATACCTAAATATGTAAATTTGTTTACAATATTAAGCTGCGTTTCATTATAGTAAAATGACAAACTTCTGGGAAGAGAACCTCCCTTTCTAAAAATCCTTACTTTTGTTTTTGCTTTAGAGTTCATTTTAATTTCCGTTTTTCACAATAATCCGATAACAAATTTAATCTAGATTGAAGTTCTTCGGCAGAATTACCAAAAATGACTGTGTCATCAGCATATAAGATAAGAATTATCTTAAACATATTATACCTTCTATAGCGCTACCTAAGAATTGATCTTCTATATCATTTAAAAACATTGAAAATAGTAAAGGGGAAAGACTCTCGCCTTGCCTTACTCTCAATGTACAGTAAATGCGTTACTTAATTCACACAATGCTTAACTCTTTATTTAACTGATGTATACACAGACTTGATGATATTCAACATTTTACCACGGATTCCAGGTTTAATAAGTTTATACCATAACTTATCACGAACGACGTAATCAAACGCTTGGGTAAAATCTATAATAGCACACTATAATTTCTTGCCCGGATTAAGTATATACGATATATGACCATGTAACACAAATATATTGTCAACAGTAGACATATTTGCTCTAAACCCGGCTTGGGCTTGCATATATATCGTTATATTGTTCTGCCCAGTTTGTCAGTCTGTTGTTTAATATTCTTGTAAATAATTTACCTAGGCAACTTAATAATGTGATACCTCTATAATTTTCAGTTTTTTTGTGTAATGCAATGATATTACCTTCTGACCACTCATCCGGAAAATAACCCGTTTCAAAAACCTTATTAAACAATTTACATAATGTAGGGGCTAATATATCTTTTCCATGAATAAATATTTCGTTTATATATAAATCTTGACCGCCTGAACGGGTTGGCTTTAGTTGGTGTATAGCCCTTTTAATATTCTTCAGTGCTAATATTTAATTCTTCAAACATTATGTTGAATTCATTTTGCTCATATCTTTCAACAAAATCTAAAATATCATCATCAGGAACAAAAAATGGGTCTTCTGCGTTATTTTGACATAAAATTCAAAATGGAAAGAGAAACTCTTGCAGGTTTAATCACTGCACTCTTTTTTAACATGCTCCAATATAGTTTAGCATTTTTGAAACTTGCATCAACTACATTTTCTTAAAACACATTTATATTCTCTTTATTCTCCTCGTGCTTTGACTGTATTTATCCTATTTGTATCAGATCTTGTTTCTCGATACATATTAAGTTTATTTAAAGAACACAGTTTCTTTTCATAACATTCTTCATCATACCACGGATTTTCTTGAGCACATATCAATTTCTCAATATAATCATGTTTAAAATAGGTTTCCATCTGTACTTATTTCTAACACGTTCGTGACATTCGTTAGTGTTTTCTGGTAAAACATGTGGCTTGACAAATCTTAAGGAAAATAATAACATGCAGTGATCCGACAATATATTCGGCTCAAGCACTTCAAATTCAGTAACATATTTAAATACATTTTGAGACGACAACACATAGTCAACAACATTAGAACCTCTGTTACCAACAAATGTATATCGACCTACTCCTTTATACTTACCCAACCGGCCATTCATTACTCGCAGACCAGTCTGTTTACACATCTCTAAAAGTCGTAAACCATTATTGTTTACATGACCTTCATCCTCAGAGTAACGCTACATTTCATTATCAGGTACATATTCGTCAGGCAACATATTCATGTGTCTTACATTTTCATCTATTACATAATCAGAATTAACTGAAGTACGGCTATTAAAATCACCACACATAATGATATTACACTCATTTACGGACTTGTTTTTAATATCAACAATAAAATCATTTGATCAATCAACATTATTCGAGTCTATCATAGTCTGACGACTACTATTATCAGGTATAACACAAACATATATACAGATCATCATTTAAAGACAACTTTGAACCATTAATTTTAATCCCATTATATCATCATGACTTTAAAAGACAGAAGTGTCTTTGGAAACATATTCATTTCTAATTCATTTCTAACATAAACAATTATTCCACCAGAATTTCGTTTAGTTGATGAATTAGTCTCGTTTCTATTCAGAACAAAATATTCAAAATCATTAATATTTATATCTGAAAAAGTGTCTGTCCATGTCTCTGTGAATAACACAATATCACTATTTTTAAAAGTATTCTGTACTTCAATAGTTTTCAGTTTATTTGTCCTTTTTGTCACGAGTCCTTGGACATTTAATAAAGGTATTCGCAGTTGCACCTTCTCTGCATCACCCTAATTACTGTCAAAGTTATGGTCCAGTGTAACACAGCCCTCAGCTCCAGTCGTAATGCTGTCTGTGGATTTCAACTCCGTGACACACTATCGTTAATAAGCCTGCTTGCCGTGGCAAGTCGTGCACGCCCGTATGTCTTTTCAGTTGAACGCGACACATGTGTACGAACCAGTCGTGGAGGTGATTGACTGTTGTGTGATTTGGACGACTGTGTATTGACATTTACATAGAGTAATTTGTGTGATTCGGAGTCATGACTTGAAGTAGTAGATGGGACCCATGATCGAAATACGATCTGTCAGTGGATATATTTGTGGATTTATCACTTTCAGATATATGTGTGGATTTATCATTTCCCGATTGACCGTTGCCTGCTGCCAAGCATGCCTGGTGTTCTCAGTTGGTAAGTTCCATGTGTTCGTCATCATTACTTTTCGTATCACTTGTGCTCATGTCCGGCGGTGTTTATACAAGGTTTGATGGTCCATACTGGTAATTTTGCCGATCTGTATCCTCGAACAAGGGAACGTGTTGTTGGAGCATTTTTGGAACGGATACAGTCTCAATAGGGGAGAAGTCTGTAATCCGACTGCCTCTCATCTCCGGAAATTCATCTTGAATAAGTTTACCCTCAGCTATCAGTTTAGCGGGATATATTATTTTGACGTTGGATTTCTCATTTTGTGATTTGAGTGGTTTATATTTTGGCCATAGTTTTTGTCGCGCTTCTTGTATTCGCGCGGATAGTCCAAATCCACCCAAAATTGAGAACCTGTCAGCATGTATGCCCTGCTCATATGTTTTCTAGTTTCACAGAAATCTCTAAAATTTACGATTATAGACCGCCGCTGTAAATAATTGTCACGTTTGCGTATTCCAAGCCTGTGTGCTCGCCCAAGGTACATGTTTTCGGCATCAAGATCAAATTTGGTCTCGATAAAATCAAGAATGATTGAGAAACATTTTTCACCTTGGTTTTCAGCTATCCCACGAAATATCAAGTTGTTGCGTCTCGATCTGGCTTCTGTGTCTATAGATTTGTATGCTAATGTTGGTAATATATCCGTGTTTCTGTTTGTTACCTCAATTACTTGACCCATTTTCTCGCCCATAATTTTCAAAGAAGTCTGAAAGTTCGACATACCTTTGATACATTTATTCTGTTCAATAATAATTTGACGAATTTCATCAAACAACATCACGACCGTATCATCAGTAGATCCGTTTGCAACCTGTAATCGTTATGACCTTGTCCTGTGTTGTTCCGTTTACGTTTATTTTCTGTTTCGAAACCTCTTTATACGCCATGTTGTTTTCATTGTCTTTATTCAAGGCGGTAAACCCATTCTCAGTAAACACCTCAAAACTTCCACTAGAAGCCATTTTTTTCTCAAATGAGCGACGCCCTTTCGGTACCATATAGATTTAATGTCAAATTTATCGCATAAATCCGTTCTAAACGTCTTTATGTAGTTGAAAATATTTTAAAACATAGCAGCAAACTTTCACACAACCGCACTGTCCGCCATGTGGCTAATAACTTTCAAAGTATTAGGTGTACAACAATTAAACTTTGCACATCTTCCACACGATCTAATGAATACATCTTATAAAGGCACACTCTCTCATTCATATTTTTAAATTATTTGATTTAATTTTAATTCTAATTGTAACGCTTACCAAACACGTTATGTAAGAAATCAATGGGAAATTAAGCCACTTTTTTACAATATCTATATTATTTTATATCTAAAAAACAAACGTTTTACAATGTTTTAAACCACTGTACTGAAGCTGTAATATTTATTAAAGCTATATCAGTTGAAAGGGTGCATTTACATGTCACAGGTAAGACAAATGTGCAGCCAGACCGGGGCTCGAACCCGGGACCTTCGGACTACCGTTCCGATGCTCTACCGACTGAACTAACCGACCGGACAATGCAACATCAATCTACCTGTTAGATGTCCATGAACCGTGAATTACAATTCTGCAAAAATATTTTGGGTGTTAAAAAAACAACTCAAAATGATTTTATTGATGGTGAACTTGTAAGAACATCATTTATTACAAGAAGATATTTTATAATTGTTAAATATTGGTTAAAAATCATTAGCGTACATGAACGTAAATATATAAAAAAAATAGTGTATAACATGTGTGAAATATATCATCCCAAAAGAAACTGAGTTTCACAGTTGAAAGACTTATTGTCCTCCCTTGGGTTTTATGATGTATGGTTACAACAAAGTGTCGGTAATTGTAATTTATTTCTTGCAGTATTATAGCAACGGTTAAATGACAACTTCGCTCAAAATTGGCAAAGTCGATTATATAATTCCACCAGAGCAGTGTTTTATAGGAGCTTTGCATTTTTTCAGTTTCAACCATATCTGAATATAAATATTTTCAAACTGTGTCAAGCACTTACCGAATTATGGGTGTCATCTGCAAATTGATTTGATTGATTGAATTGGTTTTTATAGTCGCACCAACAGCTAAGGTCATTTGGCGACTTTCCAGCTTCCACTGGTGGAGGAAGACCCCAGGTGCCCCTCCGGGAAATTTTCGTGCACGGGCGGGCACCTGGGTAGAACCACCGACGTTCCGCAAGCCAGCTGGATAGCTTCCTCACATAAAGATTCCTAGGCCCCTGAGGGATCGAACCTACAGCGGTGAGGGGCAAGTGATTTCAAGTCAGAGACGTTAACCACTCGGCCACGGACGCCCCGGTTGCAAATTGAATTGGATTTCTGTTAATGATAGATTATGCTTATTTTGTAATAAACTTGAAGATGAATTTCATTTTGTGTTGGAATGCGAAACGTACGCTGTCTTAAGAAAGCAATACATTCCACAATGTTTTTACAAGAGGCCAAACATGATGACATTTTTGGAATTACTAAATTTACAAAATAAAGTACATATTCACAAGCTTTGTACCTTTGTTTTAAAAGCATTTAAATTATGAAACGAAACATTATATAAAATTAGTAAATATAGGTAATTACTTTACCGAATGTATTATGAAATGTATGTTTCAGTATTTATTTATATTATACAGTAATACGCCTACTTAATGTTTGACTGTCTCAGATTAACTAAAGTTTATTGTTTGTAAAATCCTACACTGTTGCCATGTTGTGTGAAACTTTATGTTGTATCCTCACGGGCTTTTAAGCCTATTGGAATTGGAAATAAAGTTATCTATCTATTAAAAGTCAGTTTAGGCAGGCCTCATATTACATATTGCGATTATGCCATCATCTTCAGTTACTATTATAACTTAATTTGTTTCCCAAGAAAAGATTGGTATTAATTGCCTTGATATTGATTGTGTATATTATTTATAATGTGTAGTGGGAAGAAGTAAAGCCAATAAAACACCCCTAACATGTAATTCGGTGCATGATGATGTCCCATGTGAAGTTTTAGATTTTGTAAATAAATAAATATAAATGAATGAATGAATGAATGAATGAATGAATCAATCAATGAATCAATTAATCAATCAATCAATCAATCAAGGAATCAATGAATCAATTAATCAATCAATCAATCAATCAATAAAGAGGAAGGAAGGGAGGAAGTAAGGGAGGGAGGAAGGGAGGGAAGGATTCCTTCATGACAGTTATAGATTTTGTAAATAAACAAAGATAGGAAGGAAGGAGGGAAGGACGGAGGGAGGGAGTGGGAGATGGAAAGTGGCGGGCGGGCGGGCGGGCGGTTGGGCAGACACAGGCAGGCAGGCAGGCAGGCAGAACGAACGAACGAACGAACACACACACAAACAAACAAACAAAGAAAAAAGATTGTTTACACTTAAAAGCATTCCGAATGAAAGGGTTCTAGTATCTGCCGTTTTTGTGTGGGTATGTACCTTTATTTTTATTCTCTTTAGGTAGTATTTTAAGAACATTTATATGGAATTAAATATTGTTCTACATAGGTGTAAAGAGGTCAGGAATAAATACAAGCTCCATTTGAAGTTTTGAATTGAAGCTTTTTACTCAAAATATCTTTTAATACCTTTATTAAGAATAGTATATTTGTAGAAATTTTTTTTTTCTTTGTTTTATTTTAGCAGTAATTGATTGCATTTCAAGAAAAACGACATCGTTTGTAGAGGCAGATGTTGAATTGTGTTGATACATCGGTGTTTAAAGATATTTATATATTTTTAATTCCGTGGTTGTCATTTTAATACATTTTCACACCCATGGACAACGGATGGTAGCGTATGGTAGTACGAACTTTATCGAATAACTGTTATCTGGGGGTTTATCGTTGGTTCGTTTAAATCCATCCATAGATCAAAAACATGTTCAACCTCATTTGCATGCCTGTTTAATTAAGTTTGCAGTTTATTCGGTTTGAAATTGGTATTCCAACATGCTCAGCACAATCGACAATAGTTAATCGATGCTACAGTCACTTTAGGTTGTAGACATTGCAACAATGAGTGCGAGTACAATTATTTATGGATATACCATACATTTTCAGAAATATTCATATTTGATGAGATTTAAAGTATTTTTGGTAGCGTGAGGGAGTGTTAACACCTATATTACCTCTCATAATAAGTTCAAGCCTGCTATTTTTCTCTTTTGTTTGTTGCTTTCAAGGTATCCTCTTTTCAGTATTTATTGACGTTAACACTCGCGTTTTTTAGTGATGTGTGGGGGCTGTAAAAAGTCGCCCCGACTACAAATCAGTAGTATTATTACTTACTGGTCCTTTGGGATCCTCTAACCCAATCTCTGTGGCTTTAAGGTAGAATACCGTTTAAGCAGACGCTAGCGGACGTGAAGGGTGTTGTACTTTATATTACATGGAATGAACAGACTCAATAAAACCGAATCGGCTACTTTTCTCTCTTTTTTGTGTTTGTTTCTTCCAAGGGATCCCCTTTCCAGCATTTATTATAAACCTTTAGGCTGATTGTTAAACAGATATTACTGGAGCTACGAGCCTATTCAGTATATTTCTTAGCAGCTTTTAATATGTCGTATATTGAACGATGCATCGATGCAATCTTTAGTCTCTTACCCACCCTGTTGCTTGAGACTTTAGAGAAAATTGTCGATTCATCATTAAGCATTGTTGGATTCGACTAAACACAATTATTTTCACAATGTATACAGTTCTGGTAAGGTAGATGTAACCTTGCATTTGTTTGGTCATTCGATCATGCTGGCTAGCTTACCTTTCTTTGGGTCAAATTTAAATTGCAATGTTAACAGTTATGTAAGATGTACAGTTACACTATGATAAGAGTAGGACACGTATAGAAGACGTTACAATATAGTGATAAAATGATACAGTTATAGAAGACTATACAGTATGGTGATACACTGATACAGTTATAGCAGACGATACAATATGGTGATACACTGATACAGTTATAGAAGACGATAAAATATGGTCATAAATTAATACGTTGTAGCAGACGATAAAATATGGTGATAAACTGATAGAATTATAGCAGACGATGTAATATGGTGACAGACTGATACAGTTATAGCAGACTATGCAATATGGTGACACATTGATACAGTTATAGCAGACGATGCAATATGGTGACAAACTGATACAGTTATATCAGACGATACAATATGGTGACAAACTGATACAGTTATAGCAGACGATGCAATATGGTGACAAAGTGATACAGTTATATCAGACGATACAATATGGTGACAAACTGATACAGTTATAGCAGACGATGCAATATGATGACAAACTGATACAGTTATATCAGACGATACAATATGGTGACAATCTGATACAGTTATAGCAGACGATGCAATATGGTGACAAACTGATACAGTTTGCGGGTTGGCTTCTTTCTCTTGATTGCCGACGTTTTTTGTTTTTTATCGATAAATGTTTGCATCTTCATATTTGTTCCCTTTTGCACCATGGGTCACCTCAAATCGTATAAAGCCACCAGATAAATGATGCCTCGATTATTAAGCTGCCGAAGGCAGCTGATCCTTATATGTTTTTTGTGTTTGTCTATTGTTAACAGACTGTGAATCATGTAGTTGAAGATAAGCATGCATTACAACTCTATTCCAAGTGAACCCGTCTAAAAAACTTGAATGATATAAATTTATATTTTACAATGTTCAAAGGTTACCGTTTTACTTGCTAACCTGACATTTTCGTAATTCAGTCTACTGTAGTGTATCGTTATGTGTATATTAGCGATAACACGTTCATTAGTCTCTGTAACGCAGTTGCTTGAGGCGTCGTGTTAGTGCCGGGAAGTCAGGGTTCAAGTCGCTGATTTATTTCCTCTTTTTTTCCCCCCTTTTTTTTTAAAATTGTTTTTCATTATTATGGGTTTCATTATTGCAAATGGTAAGGTAGCAACAGTTCCTTTACATTTTTTTCACTTTGATAATGCAATCTTATAATTACACATGGTAGCAGTGAACAGTTTATATGTGTTATAATGCAAACGCTAACGCACACGTATCCTTTACATGTGAACAATTGTATTTTTGTGCTGATGTGTACTTCTTGCAAGTCTTGTTACAAGGATGAATTGTAATCAATATGTAAGGCATGTCAAGATATTTGAACAGAAAAAAGCGAAGTCGCCCACATTGATTCAAAATGCTTGGTTGGTAAAAATCGGAAAGAATGTGTCTAGTAAAAAAACGATCGTGGCGTGTTCATGTGACAACACTTTTTTTCAATATTGTCGTAACACCCGTGAATTGATATATTAATATGTTAACTTTTTGTCTCTCTGCAGCTTTTTTACGCTTGCGTAAATCCCTGCTTGTTAGTCCCCCACCGGACCCGGGGGGGACTATAGGTTTGCACCCTGTCCGTCCGTCCGTCCTTCCGAAAATGCTTGTCCGGGCCATATTTTCAATACTATAAGACTTTGAGATACCAAACTTGGTGTGTGGATACATCTTGGGATAGCGGTGGGTCGCGTACCAAAATATAAAGTCACTGTGACCTTGACCCTGACCTGTGACCTCGGTCATAGAAAATGCTTGTCCGGACCGTATTTTTAATACTGTAACACTTAGAGATACCAAACTTGGTATTTTGAATACATCTTGGGATAGCGGTGTGTCGCGTACCAAAATAAGGTCGTTGTGACCTTGACCTTGATCTGTGACCTCTGTCAAAGAAAATATTCCGAAAATATGCTTGTCCGGAACGTATTTTCAATACTGTAAGACTTTGAGATACCAAACTTGTTGTGTGGATATATCTTGGGATAGCGGTGTTTCGCGTACCAAAATAAGGTCACTGTGACATTGACCTTGACCTGTGACCTCAGTCATAGAAAATGCTTGTCCGGACCGTATTTTCAATACTATAACACTTAGAGATACCAAACTTGGCATTTGAATACATCTTGGGATAATGATGTGTCACGTCCCAAAATAAGGTCATTGTGACCTTGATCTTGACCTGTGACCTCTGTCAAAGAAAATGAAAAGAAAATGCTTGTCCGGGCCGTATTTTCAATACTATAGCATTTAGAGATATCGAACTTGGTATTTGAATACATCTTGGGATAGCGATGTGTCGCGTATCAAAATAAGGTCATTGTGACCTTGACCTGTGACCTCTGTCATAGAAAATGCTTGTCCGGACCGTATTTCCAATACTATAACACTTAGAGATACCAAACTTGGTATGTGAATGCGGTGTGTCACGTACCAAAATAAGGTTACTATGACCTTGACCTTGACCTGTGACCTCTGTCATAGAAAATGCTTGTGCGGACCGTATTTTCAATACTATAACACTTAAGAGATACCAAACTTGGTATGTAAATACATCTTGGGATAGCGGTGTGTCGCGTACCAAAATAAGGACATTGCGACCTAGACCTTGACATGTGACCTCTGTCATAGAAAATGCTTGTCCGGACCGTATTTTCAATACTATAACACTTAGAGATACCAAACGTGAGATGTGGTTACATCTTGGGATATCGGTGTGTCGCGTACCAAAATAATGTCACTGTGACCTTGACCTTGACCTGTGACCTCTGTCATAGAAAATGATTGTCCGGACCGTATTTGCAATACTATAACACGTAGAGGTACCAAACTTGGTATGTGAATATATTTTGGGATAGCGATGTGTCGCGTACCAAAATAAGGTCATTGTGACCTTGACCTGTGACCTTTGTCATAGAAAATGCTTGTAAGGACCGTATTTTCAATACTATAACACGTAGAGATACCAAACTTGGTATGTGAATACATCTTGGGATAGCGGTGTGTCGCGTACCAAAATAAGGTCATTGCGACCTTGACCTGTGACCTCTGTCATAGAAAATGCTTGTCCGGACCGTATTTTCAATACTATAACACTTAGAGACACCAAACTTCGTATGTGAATACATCTTTGGATAGCGGTGTGTCGCGTACCAAAATAAGGTCATTGTGACCTTGACTTTGATCTTTGTCATCATAGAAAATGTCTGGAAAATGTTTATCTGGGCCGGTGGGGGACTATGGATTGCCCTGCAATTCTTGATGCTCTTGTTTCCTAGGTGAAAGCATCCGCTTTTTTGGTTAATTTTGATACTTGTATTCTTACAATAAATGAATGTTTTGCTTATGTTTTATATTTACGTATTTAATAAAATATAATAATAACGTCAATGTGTTTTTTTTTATTTTAATTGAAAGTCTTGTTGTGCGTGTTTATCATAATGATGTGTATCTCTTGAATAACCCATAAATAAAGATTGCTGTCTCTGGTTCATTCCAATTATCGTGTAGTGTAGAAACACAATCACATCACGTGATGTCATCCAAACGTGCATCGACCCGCGAGTTCTAAGCATTTATATCCGTTTATACAGCCTCAATTTTCTGGGTTTAAACGTTCGGATTCTTGGAAATTCGCCAAGTTAATTGAAATTTGACATGATGTCGAAATATAATACTAGTCTAGTAAGATGGGACCCAATAACACATCGTAATATAACACACAGTGTCTGCATGTTTAAAGGTAATCCATCCGATACAATACGTGCCATATTCGTCTGGGAAAAGACACTGTTGGATTATGTGTGCAAGTCAGCATGATTGTCAACAACAACTGGTTGTTTATGTATTTCGACATTTGTGTAATTAGACGATATATAGGCCACAAAACACCCATATAACAATAAAAATTGTTGTGTGATGCGTCAGATCGTGTAGAACGCCATTTATGTTATAATTGCGCAGGTACTTATTTTCGTATCGATCTGACTTCGAACTGGGTGTAAACCCGGTATCAGCGCAAATTGATTCTCGACGAAAACCAGTCACGGTTGCTCATAGACAGTGGTATCGGTTTTGCCACGAATAGTCAGTTATTCTCAACGATGTCTGTTTATAAACGTAGATTTTGAATGAAAATGGTAAGCATTTTGCTTTTTAGAGAGTTTTTTACGCGAAATATATCCTTAGAGACGCTAATATGAGTTAACTAATTATGTTTAATAAAAGTGTTTTGCATAGTTTCTATATAAACCACATTTTATACATCAATTTATAAAATGAAGGAATTCTTAAAAACTTCAAAACGTATAGCACTTTAATACATTATGCTTTATCAAAACATATTTACAAACCAGTAGAAAATAATAATTAGTTCATATTGATTGTCATAGCGTTAAAAAGACCTGTTTTTAAAAAATGCATGTCAGGGTTTCTCCCTGAAAGTGTCAAGGGGTCTCGAAGACAACATTTTGAATGTAACGGTTACTCAAGGACGATTTTTCTCTTTTCAGAGTTTAACTAGCAGATGCAAGCATTATTCTCTGTGGTTTTTATTATGTACATAAGCGTTTAGACACTGTATCGAAAGTCACAGGACACGAAAAAGAAAAAATATACACAGCTGAATCAAATTACGGGATTAATCATAAAACTATTCCATTTAACATACACGGAAACGATACATAATGTGATTCATACAACTTTATGAGTCTACGTGCGTACACTTAACTGCCTGCTGTTCAGTAGGAAAACAATTTAAAACTATGAACACAACCATCATTTTGGGGTGTCGTATTGCCTTTATAAACATCATTTGTTGATATCACCAAATGATGTTATTAATAAAAGACAATACGGCTTTCCATACATAAATTCATGCGGCTTGTGTAGGCTAGTGTCTAAGAATATTGTGACGCTAATAAATCTTCATATATCCGTCATACCAATCATTTTTTTTTTTTTTAATATTCAATATGAATGCTATTGTAATGTAACCAACATACTACACGTTTGTATTAACTGGTGTACTCGTTAAAGGGAGAAAGAGCATGAAATGAGAAATTTGAGAATCTCCGGACACGATAAATACAAAAAATAGTTCAGTCTCGGTGGTTTGATTGAGCCTGTTCATGAACGATAGAGAAAAATGCTTACTACCGTTTATGCCCTCTAGCCCCGGGTTGAGCATTAAAATTAGCCTTTCGATTTATTAATCCAGTGTCATTTTGACTTTAAACCTACTTGCAAATATTTAAATACAATGTTGATTCAACTTTTCTTCGTTATTCTACCATGGGTTTGAATATATTACTGATGAAATATAATCAACAATTGGTAATATGCAAAAACTATTTGCCTTATACTATTCTTATAATTAACAATAATTATTGAACAAATGCATTTTTTATGTAAAAAATCTAAGCTTGTCTAAACTCGATTGACGTGTGTCCCTTTAAGGTGGACTCATCACTTGCATATTCCATAGATGTACTAACATCTACTTCCTTTATGCATATTGAAAATCCTTCCTCAAAAGAAACCTCCATCACACTCTCAAACCTACTGGTAGCTACGATTCCCTCCATTAATCAACCCTGTAATTGTCGTAGAAAATCCGTGACACTGTATGTGAGAAACCGTGACATTAGAATTGCGATCGTCAGGACACCGTGACAGATTTATACAAGCCGAATAACTACATAATAAAGGCAGTATTTACTTTTCGTTGCGCAACCGTGACTGGTTTTCGTCGAGAATCCAGTGATTATACTATTGGCAGGAAAATATGTTTGAAGAGAAATGGATTGACCTTCCCGTCAATTAGTCTGTAAAATACATCTGTGTCGTAACTACGATGAACATGTTGTTTTGTTATTTGTATCTATGTTTACATTTAAATATAGGGCACAAAACAATGACATTATTACAAATAGTTTGCGCCAGTTCATATTTCTTTTCGATCTGACATCGTGATCATTAATGAGTTGACGTCAGTCACATTTAGTGATAATAATAGTGGATATTGACCCATATCTTTGTCGTATATATTTTTCAAACGTTTCTTTTGTGCTTATACCGCAGATTGTGTTTTCAATGTTATATTTGAAATGTATATGAGTGAAGACCTTGTGCACTTGTACACTCATACAGTTTAGTAAAAGTATATAATAATGTCAAATAGAAAATGTAGCATTCAATGGCCAAGGTAAGCAAAAAACACACATGGAAATAAACAACAATTGCAAGGTTTAATAACAGGCAAACTGTGTGCATCCCAAACATGAAAGGGTTTCAACATAAAAGCCACTCATTAACTTGCTGAAATAGCAGGACACGCATTGCAGTATTTCAAAACATTTTGGGACGGATGTGTTTAGTACCTCTCCTCTTATATGAACTTTCGTCCATTAAACAATATTATTCAGTGATTACTCACATTTTCTAATACTTTTCCCAAACTGTGTTTTAAAATTGCTCTTACAGTGTCATAAAGTTGAAAAGGAAATCCAGAATCCCTCTCAGGTAACGTGAATTTGTCTTGGATGTTTTTCGTCTTTGGTTACAACCTGCTGATTGTAAATAAATTATCATTTTAACAAGTTAGGTAACTATAACTTTGGTGACTGGACATGAGAAAAGTCATTGAATAAGGTGTCAAACCTATGCAAACGTGGACCCGTCCATGGAGTAAATATGGAGGAAATATTTTGCAAACTTTTATTGTGCAGCATTATAAGATTATGAAAGTTTCCATTTAACCCTTTCGCCGCCAAATCTCAAATGTCGTCTGCTAAAATTTGAATTTGAACCTTCCGGTAATATTTTATATAAAAGTGTTTTGGAAAACATTCTTAATGAGTGACAGACAGTATAAATCCTGATCATCCTGGACATAGTGTGCATGTTGATTTAGGCCTACACTGGTCGTAAAATTAACGTTTTTGACTGTGGCGACGAAAGGGTTAAGCGTAGGTAAATCAAATAGACAAATCGAATCTATACCATTTAATTTCAAATTAATATCAATTCATTTACTAATATAGACACAACAAACAGTATTTTTAGCATAAAGACTACATTGTGTATTAAAACAACCAGTGAATAGTGTTGGAATATAAATATTTAATAAAATGCCATGAACTTGTCAAAGCTATATCGAAATATCGAACTTCAAGCAATGGGAAAATAAGAAGAAAAATCCAACTATAATCAGATTGATACCTGTGCCCGTTTTAGCGTTCTATGGTTTTCTTAACCTTAAATAAAACCTGAAGACATGGCATAGTGACTCGTAATTGCAAGTCAGTAATGGAATAAATTCGTATCTAGTCAAATAAATACATATTATATTTGTTAATATGTGACAGGTCATTGCAATGTTTACACTACAAATACATAAATCATACATACTATACCACTCACACAACTCATCCATTTACTATGACGCCCACAATGTCTCACTCATTCACTCTGACGCACGTATTTACCCTGTTATAATGTTTAACTATTCCTATTACATTGTTTCATATTGCTATTTTAAGTTTTAATAGTTTAATTGTTATGTCCAATGGGGATGAACATAGAAAGTTTACTCATTATATATTGCAGTATTGCGAATAATAAATGCTTCCTTAAACATAAATTATACTGAAAAGGTGAACCCTTGGAAGTAACAAAAACAAACAAAGCGAGAAAAGTAGCAGACTCGGTCAACTCTCACGCCTCCTAGCACAGGCTTAAGCGATATTCTACTTTAAAGCAGCACAGACTGGGCTTAATGATCCCAAAGGACCAGTAAATAATAACACTACTGATTTGTAGTCGGGGCGACATTTTACGGCCGCCACACATCACTAAACAAACGCTAGTGTGAATGTCAATAAATACTGGTAGGGACCTAGACACCTAGGTAACCTAAACAGCTCTTGCTAGCTTAAGGATTGCATCAGCTGAATAAATATAAAAGCACTTGGATGTCTGTAATAATAGTGTTTAACATAATCTTAACCTCGACATGGCAGTTCTTAATTTCAATGGCAATATATCTAGATACACGTCATACGAGAATGAGGTTTTAAAATGTCTATACAAACATAAAACTCGATTATTTAGCATCAGTGTTCCATTTTTGAACAAAACAATCTATTAGTTTTTGTTTAACCAATAAATGAAAAAAAACTTTCAAATGTATTCTTTCGATCTCCTTTGACTTTGTAAAACCCCATATTTCTGATCCATAGCTTAATATAGAACCAACGAACGCATCAATTGACAAAATGTTTTTGGTTTAAAATTGTATGGTTTTACATGTGCAATTTATATATTCGAAGCTTTTAATCCTTTACCTGCTATAGTCTCTTGATTTAAATTAAATGAACCAATATAATTAAAAACGTTTCCGAGGTAGTTAAGATGACTACAAAATGTAAGTGTACATTAAAATAGTGCTGCTTCACCAATACATAAGTACAACGGAAACGAGCTTTCTTGCAAAAATAGCTTTTTTATCTGCAACATTTGTCAGAAATAACAATGAAACAATGGTTGTAATACATGTATATTTTGGTACGATTTAAAAGTTGAGAACAATATAAAAGAACAATAAATGTCACTGTAAGTGACAAATGGTGACAAATGCCGCCTAAGTGAACTTTGACCCCTAAGTGTGACCTTACTTGGAGCCACGGACCTGGATTTTGTGCGTGACACGTCGTTTTGGTGAGCACTTGTGCCAAAGTATTTGAAAATCTGTCCATGAATGTCAGAGTTATTAACCGGACACGAAAGCACTTCGACCTTTGACCTCTACATTGGAGCCACGGACCTGAATTTTGTACGCGACACGTCGTCTTGTTGTGGTGAGCAATTGTGCCAAGTTATTGGAAAATCCGTCCATTATTGTCAGAGTTATTAACCGGACACGGGGGCCTAAAATAATGGAATACCATTATTGTTGAAGCAGTTATGCATCTGAACGAAACGTGTATCATTCACAGAACGCAGTAGTCTGTGCGCGTATTTATACAGCAGATATGATTGAATATAATATTTAAAAAGTCAAGTGTGAGAAAGCTAATACATAAATGGTTTGACAATAGGGCTAACTCTTAGAAACTTTATTGGCAACATGGCTGACTGGAATATTTAACCGGCCCTAGGGATACCGAACCTCACTTTTACCTTATTGTCATACCAATGAAAATGTGACAGTGCAAATAGAGGGATCCCCGTCATTGGCAAGCACAAGCGTCTATTAAAGGAAAGTGTGTGAACAAAAACATTCTTGCAACTGAGACTGATAGACATAATCCAAAAGCTTTATCGTTATCTTATTCCTTGTCATGTTAATGTAACAAGTGAAAATTGTCCTTGCGAAATTGACGGATTGATTATCGGCAGAAATATTTGAATATATATTACACATATCATATTACTAGTTACAACTACATAAATAAAGAATAACGGAAGTGCAATGGTTTCCCCATCAGCTTTATCAATTCGATGAATTTTGATCAACCATGAGACAATGCGTCTGTTTATTCATAACGGACTAAACTGTGTCGAGCTGAAGGTGCCGTCTCGAGAATAAATGTATGACTTACAATGTTTGTGTTTAGGTTGACAGAGTTCTGTAAATGCTACATTTCCCGATCGACTTTCAAACCTGCTTTTACACGTTGCTTTTAACATAAACTGAAATATTCCATTTTTGTTTTATCTTTTATCTCGATCTTAAATCGGTGTTTGTTAGCTATATGATTGTGTAAACTGTATTTAAGAGAGGATACGAAATATACGTTGATAACAAAGCAATGGTTTTACAGACTCGCAAACCAACCATCTTTGTCTCAAGGTATTTATCATAAAAGTACAATGACAGAGCAGTGTGTTTCGTGTACAGCTGCTGTTGTTGCATACATTAAGCACGTCGGTGCTAATCTATATGGCAAGCAAGAGTGATTACATAACATGTTTGACATTTATGATATAACGTCCCTTTTCAGCTAAAGACTTGAGAGACAGAGATGGTTGGTGTATGAGTCTATATACACCATTGCTTTGTTAAAGTAGGTTTCTTATCCACCCCCTGTTTACTCAGACATTGATTATTCACTGACAAGTTAGCCTTCTTATTCTCTGTAAAGCTAAAGATGCATTTTGGTAACTATGTACACGTGTATGGATATTAATTGATTGTACAGGTATCTGGATGACTGAGTTTTATTCTTGTGTTATTTTACCCATTACCCAAGGCCATCTGATACGATATGCAAAGTTTCGACTCAACAGCCTTAATAGCGTAGTTTTCTCTTTATCGATAAAGTAATAATAGCATCCGCTTTGACAACATCCGGTACTGTCCATTGCTGTCATTACACGAGTGGAAACTTGGATTGTGACCTCATGCATAGGATGAAAAAACTACACTTAAAGACATATTTCGAGCCTATTGTATTTGAGGGGGAGAGAATTTCTATAGGTAACTGTAAATCACTGTTAGCCATACAATTTCATGAGCAAAGTGTGATATTCAATTTTTCTTCAGATTATGAGGCCCACCCAATAAAGCATTTGTGACCAGTACACATAATAACACATTAAAGAATGTTGTATATTTATTGTGTTGTGCTTTGATTTTTGGTCTAAAAACAATTAAGAAATACAAGATAAGTTTTGTTTTCAAAAGCTAAATTATAAACATATATTTTTTCATTAAAGTAAATTACAAAGTGTTGTTAAGCTATTCTTACCCTCAATATAGCAATGCTATACAAATAAAAAACTAAGAGTGGGCCTCAATTTATATACCTGAGTTGATCAGCCATGAAGCGTGCTGGCTGTAAATATTCCAGCTTCCCATGCTTTTTCACTGACCAAGTAGCGTTGGGAAATGTGTCTTTAATACTGTCCTGCCGTACTTAGTATGTGCTTGCACGAAGAAGAATTCAGATCAGATGTAAACAAGTGTCTACTGATACTAAGAACGTCAACTGTTTTATTAAAGGATTTTAGACACTTGACAAATATCGGGTTAACCTTTTTGTGTTTGTGATGTCGTTTGCATTTATTACTGGTTTTGCCTTCTTGTTTGTCTGTTTGCGTGTTTGTTTCTGTGTTTTGTGGTTGACTGTCCTCCTTGAATGCTACTTTCCCTGTCCGATCTTTTTATATTTCTTTTAAAACAAAGCCAATCTTTTGTGAATAATAGGTTAGCAATTGTACGTCTAGCTTTCATACTTTTGAGAAATCGTATTTTCATAACAACAGGACTTATACAGTCAAGTCGAGTTCAAGGATAGCATAATATCAATTTGATAGTTATACATACCGTTATTATCGGACGTGAACTGACTACATCGCATTCATACCGGACTTATTGGACACAGATAACCAGTGCAAAGTAAGTTACATAAAGGAAGATCTATAAAAGGTCGTGCTAAACAGTTTGGTCATTTGCATATTACAGTAGGGTAATTGTTAAATAAATACTGATAAGGGAGATCCTTTTGAACAAACACAGCCAAAAGAATAAAGAAGCAGATTCAGCTTAATTGAGTCTGTTCGTTAGTAGTAATATAAGCACAATACCTCTCACACCCCTAGCACCGGCTTAAGCGCTATTCTACTTCAAAACCACCTATATTGAGCTCGTTGATCCCTAAGAACCAGTTTAAAAGAAACAATACTAATTCGTAGCACGGGGTGCCTTTTTTCATCCATCACATTGCACAAAACGAACGCTAGTGTGCATGTCAATAAAATACTGGGAGATCCTTTGGTAGCAACAAATACAACCAAGAGAATAAAGTAGAAATATGCTCAGGTTTCAAAACCAAATTTCTCACGGATACGTTTATTTTCTGTTTTAGACAATGAGAACACAGTGTGCTATTGGTATACACACATAACATGACATTAACACCAACATAACGCACGTCTGTTTCATGTTGGCGAAGAAATGTTATTCAGATTCTAAATGTGGCGCATGACACCACTAATATTGACTGTTTACCAGTTTTGTGCTTTTGTATGTTGGCAAAAAAGTGTACAATTTTTAGATTGAAAAGATTTGAAAGAGCGGCTAGGGTGCGTGAACGGTAGCAAGCATATTTCACTACCGTTCATAAACAGTCTCAATCAAACCGAGACTGCAATATTTCATATTTATCGTGTTTGGCCGTTTCTAAAGGTCCACTCTCATACTCTTCAGAAGCAAAGTGGATACAGCATACTTTTGCCCAGTAAAAGTTTGTTGCCTGTAATAATGGAAAACATTTTTAAATATAAAATAATTTGAAAACAAAACAAAATATGAGTCAACTTGAACTGAAAACAAACAAAATACTGTTATTTTATGATACGGGGATAAAATAAAGCGTATTAATAGTGAACGAGACCACAACCACAAGGTACACATTTAAATTCCTCAAATCTAGTTGTTAAATTAAAAAAAGAAAGTTAATATAAATTAGATTAGATTTTATCAAATAAAGAAAACCACCAAAAACAATTAGCATCACATTGAAGAACGTGTATCCAACCCATCAGTACCTTTCATCAATTTGCATAATATTAGTATGAAACGTTTTGTGACTTAATTACATGACTATAGAGTGTACTACGTTCCAATTCGTCCTCAAAATAAAAAGGTATGAGAGTGGACCTTTGGCAACGGCCGAACACGACATATACGAAATATTGCAGTCTCGGTTTGATTGAGACTGTTCATGAACGGTAGTGAAATATGCTAGCTACCGCTCACGCCCTCTAGCCCCGGGTTGAGCAGAACTCAATATTCATAAAATCAATAGTACACAGTTGTTACCATCCCGAAGATAGCATGCATATGGCGGTGGACATGGAGTATATTTCTTCCCCATGTCGTACGGCGTATGGTCCCAGTATCTAATAAAATTAAATGCCCCGAAGAGCGAAATAAACATTATGGAATTTAGTTGGGAGCAGCGATTATGAAGCCTAGTCATAAAATGTATAAACTTGACCCGATGCCAAAACTCAGTCATTTATCTAGACAAATTTCGTACTGCCGACGTGGTTTCTTATGTAGGTTGTTAAACTCGCATTTGCACAAATCCAGTATAATGGTCATGTGTTTTAATTCTTGTGAATCTAATCAGACAAAACATTGTTATCTTTCAAAATTAACAAGGCAAACTAACTTTTTCTACATCACATCCTTAATCATAAAGGACTGACTGAGTGAACATAAAGGTAATCAGCCTGTACATCGTATCCGTAACGGATTGTCTTCATTAGGTCCGATTATATATAAACCTGGTATAATTCACCTTGCGTTATTCTAGAACTTGTCTGGTGTCCGATATATCGTCCACATCTTTGATTCAAAATGGCTCTTTGATTCAAAATTGCTGTAATGGCTGAATACGAACTCATACTTAGTATAGATATGATTGAGAACTCGGTTTTGTTATATAAATGTGAAAATAGAATACATTTTTGTTAAATTTAGTTAGGGCCCCAACAAACTATTTTGCGATGCATTTTATTGTTCACTCAGTCTGTCCATCCGTCCGTATGACCACAACTTTCTGACCGATCTATAACTTTCAGACCATTTAAGATAGCCTTATAAAACAACATGAGACAACCACTCAACGAGGTAGTGTAAAAAGGTAGTATCATCGTTCGTATTTGCACAATTATTACAAACAAAAAAAGGGGAGTAAATATAAATAATAGTTATCTGCATGAATAAGTTAATTCAGTTTTGGCATGAAACTGGTCATGGCTGGTTACATATACTTGATACAAATAATGGTAAACTAATTATCAATGGTAAAACAAGATATATGAACTTATTATTTTGCTCCGGCACCGGGCGCAAACAGTTTTATGCTAAAAAATGACAAATGCCGTAACGGTAGTCCGAACTGTTTCCCAGACGTAAACTAAAAAAAACTATAGCGATAGGAACTCAGAGATATTGAAAGTCGTACCTTCAGCTGATTATTTAAAAATATTTCAAAGATATTTTTTGACAAATATTTTTATGAAACTGACATAAAACGTTTATACTATTAAGATATACATGGCCCAGACTACGGTTGCCGACATAATCAACCCCGACAGTCGATGTTGAGGAAAGTGACCTAAATGTATAAATCGGAACAGATCATCCACGACATTAGTCAAAACAAAAGTTAATTTAAAATTTGTTATGGGCATTTTAAAAACATGTTCATGTGCCCAAACCTTTCTTTTTATGAAATAAAGAAACAAAATCGGAAGAATAGCTTCCTTTGAGATTGATTATAAATGGACTTCCCTTTTGTTTGCGATAGAATATACATGCATTGACTTCCTATATGTAATAAATACGGATAAGGGAGATCACTTGGAAGCAACAAACACAACCAAGAGTATAAAGTAACAAACTCGGTTTTATTGAGACTGTACGTGAGAGGTAATGTAAGAATCAACACCGCCCCATAGCACCAGCTTAAGCGGTATTCTACTTAAAAACCACCTATATTGAGCTCGTGGATCCCAAAAGACCAGTAACAATAACACTACTGCTTCTTACCACGGGGAACCCTATTACAGCCGCCACACAGCACTAAACGAACGCTAGTGTGAATGTAAATACATACTGAAAAGGGAGATCATTTCGAACGCTATATTCAGAGGCCCCGTTGTTGTGTAAAACACACAATTCTCCGTTTTGGGTTCAGTAAAAGGTTTAACTTCGAGAAATCAAACATAGTCTTATTCAAACACAAAAATGTGAGTAACTATTAATAAGAGGTATCTCCTTGAATAACTAAAATTAGGTTTCGGCATGAAAATGGCCCTGTCTGTTTAAGATATATAGAATAATACAAATAATGGTAAACTAATTAGTTATGATAAAACAAGTAAACGTACTTATTCTGTGGCTCCAGCACCAGCCTTAAACAATGGTATGCTAGCAATTCAAAAAAGGTCCTTGACTGAAGTTAGCAGTTTAAACTAAGATCACGTTAAACAATATGGTGGTAATATGATATTTTGGGATTAAGTTTTGCCTTCTTGTTTGTCTGTTTGCGTGTTTGTTTCTGTGTTTTGTGGTCTACTGTCCTCCTTGAATGCTACTTGCCCTGTACGACCTTTTTAATGCTACTTTCCCTGTCCGATCTTTTTATATTTCTTATTATGGTAAATAAAAATAAATCAGGAGACGTTCTTGACAAAATTTGCAATAAACATCAAGTTTCATCTATAACTACTTTTGACATTTTAAGACGTTGTACAACCATACCTTGTCATCTAATCAAAGACACACGTATTGCTTTCGTTCAAAAAAACGTTTGCTGTAGAAAAAACTACATTTTTGACTGTTTTTCACTAACGACATTTTAGATAATTACACTATGTGGACTTGCCAAGAAGTTTGTGAAGCACTCATTTTCCTATTGCATTATCTTTTCGTCATGTATGGAACTACCTTTATAGACAAATTGTTGATATCCCATGGTTACCTATGGGTACAAACTGTGCAGCTCTTGTGGCATATTTGTTTTTGTATTGCCATGAAAGAGATTTCATGTTGCGTCTTTCACCAGATACTCAGGCAGATGTATGTGTCGCCTTCAATGACACCTCTTGGTATCTCGATGATATATTAAACTTTGAAACTCTTTTCTTTCTTTTTTACTATGGTTAATACTATCTATCACATTCAGATCAACAAAGCTGATATTTCTGATACTGTCGCTTCTTTTCTTGTTTAATATCTCTCTATTGAAAACGAGAATAGTAAGAAAAATCTATGACAAGAGGGATGATTTTAATTTTAGTTTTGTGAATTATCCCCACTTAGTTGTTTCTCAACTTATTCGTATTTCTAGATCTCGTAGTCGAGTTGAGGGCTTTTATATTCGTAATGTGTGTATAACTAAGAAACTGCTCTATCGAGGCTACCGTTTCATAAACTTCGAAAATCCTTTTTTGGCAAACTGTTATTATCGTAATCTTGATCGCCTTTTAAAATGAAATGGTAATTTAAGAACTATTCTGCGACAAGGACTATCACTTCTAGGGTGATGTGATTTACAAACTTCGTATGATCCGTGGTCATAATTACTTTCATACAATCTTTATTAAACTTGTTTAAAATGTCCATTCCAAGGCGGTAGCCCGATAGTCGACCCCTTTATGTTTGTGATCTTGCCTTTTATTCATCTTTAAAATGTGTTGTTTGTTTCTATGCGTGCTTTTTGGTTTACTGTGGTCCTTGAATGCTACATTTCTTGTTCGACTTTTATATCTACTTATACAGCAAATCAGCAGTAATGGGCTGCCTGGCTACAACTTAGTCTTCGATTTAATCATTTGATGTTTCCTTAAATCAAGGATTCGAACGAACGCAAACATGTCTTAGTCCACCTTCTTTTCTCTCTTCACTGTATCACCTTCGCCTTCACTCAGACGTCTTCCGTCCGCTTTTCTGTTGCCCTTCTTACTAGATGACTATCTGCCGAAACCTCGCTGATTTCTTCGAGGAATGTCGCTGTTAACGTCCTGTTCGACTTATTTTCCTTCTTTTTCTTTGAGTCTGACCTTTTTCTGGAAAGCTCTTCTGCATGGAAAAGGCTATTTTACAAAATGTTTGTGTATTATAGCTAAGGAAAAGTGTTAAGAATTTGATCAGAATAGTCACATTGCTATAAGTTACATTTTAATATTTGCATATTTACAAACTTTCAAATCATCCAATAAGCGCACATCATGTATAATATTAGATGGTTCTCTATATCTAATCGCTTTACAAAATCATACTAGGCTGAAATGTATATCAACCTTAATAAAGGTACTGTGCACGCTTGTTTAGTTATGCTCTGTTTACGAAATACTAGTTTACTAGAAATAGTAGTTGACAAATGTTTTATCGTTGTGCTTTTAATAATTCTACCAATATTGATATTGATATTTGCATCGAGAAAAACTCCACCACAAGACTATATTGGTGCGTGTAGCAAGTACATATATAAGTCATTTGCCCCAGGAATGGAAAAAAATTCTTTGACTTATACATAAAATAAACTTTACTCTTCGTATGTATTTAAGGAATGATTTCGATATTTCAGTCTTCTATGGGCTATGAAAGCTTCTCATTAACTTTAAACGAGCTTATGTTTTTCATTCCCCGTAGGAAGATCGAAATGCCGAATTCAATCCTTATATTTCCATTATGGTTGTTCTATCGGTTTATCAGACTTTAATAATGTAAATAAAAAAAGGTTAAAACAAATGTTTAAAGCTGTAATGCGTACTTATAGAACAGCTACGTTGCCAACATTTCACGCTTTTTATTGCAACTTACGACTGATAGCACAAAAACGTCAATACATACTGAAAAGCGGTTCCCTTGGAAGCAACACACGCAAACAAGAGATAAAAGTAGCAGACTCGACGTTACGTCACTTAAACACAGCAATTTAATCAGCCGAATTAATTGCACTTTGTTTGTTTTCGCTCCGCTTCAAAAGTAAATGTTTTTTCACTGGGAATTAAAATGCAACACGGTAACGTGTTAAGTGCAATGCATTAGAAATGTAAATATAATGATACGTTATCAATGGCAATAAGTGTCTGAAAAGATTTGTATTGTATAATACATTTTTGCCCTCGAGATGGGGCTGCTTTTATTCGCATTACTACATGTTCATAAACAGTAGATTCAGAAGTCCAATATGTTACTTACAGCCACCCAATATGTTACTTACAGCCACCCAATATGTTACTTACAGCCACCCAATATGTTACTTACAGCCACCCAATATGTTACTTACAGCCACCCAATATGTTACTTACAGCCACCCAATATGTTACTTACAGCCACCCAATATGTTACTTACAGCCACCCAATATGTTACTTACAGCCACCCAATATGTTACTTACAGCCACCCAAAACACTCGTATCATTGTCTTAAGGATTAGTTCTGCTAAATATGAATGATATTCGCTCAGACGTTTGTAAATATGTTTTAACAATGTATGTATGTGTATCAAGTCATGGGACATTTCTTTAACCCGTGGATCTTTTAACAAACAGTTTAAGCACATTTTATACTGCATGACATTAGATATAAATGGCGTTGGCTAATCAGTCTCTGTGATTCGTTTTACGTTTTCATATATAACACAAACAAATTGTATTTTCCCACCCCAAGAGGCAGATGGATTTTTTGTTTTAGAGTAGCCCATTAACATTTCTATATACAAACATGGATGACAACCATTTCTGTTAATCTTCAAGGGTTCTAGAGAAGAAGACTCGTAAGGCGTTGCTATTTGTAGTAACAGCAACCACCTTGGATGTCCAGTTAAACTAATTTGTATGAAATTAAACTTAAGGCAATCTCTTAAAATTCAGTTTATACTGACAAAGACACATATACTGTAATTATGTCCATGATGATGGTCAGCATTTTCTGAAAAGTGGTTGAGGAACGTTATTGTCAATGACGACGAGTGCCGGACTGAGATCCGGCGCCACAATGTGCCGGACTGAGATCCGGCGCCACTGAGATCCGGCGCCACAATATTTCACGTTGAGGCTTCGGTTCGGACGAGTTAAATCAAGGTATCTTTGCAGCGTTGATTTATTCAGTTTGTTTTACTCTCACCATAATTCGCAATATTAAAAATATGTATCACTAAGTGGTGGCTTAATTGGCCAATCACACTCCGGTAAAGTCAATTAGAATGTTTTGTCCAGTTTTACTCCATACAGAAGGGTAATTTGCAAAATGTATACACGTTCTTTGACTACTGTAATTTGCCTCGTTTATAGACGGTTTCATTCTCATTATTTCTATATTAATGAGTGTCTGTCAGAAATGTTTTCTCTGAGGAGAAAGACAGAGCTACAGTTTTAATGAAGAGTGTCACGAAATATTTGCATTAACACATTAAGAAGATTTGAATCAGCACAGCAGAAATCCGCCTCAGACTAAATGTTGTTTTTCAATACATTCAACCTATATTCGATTGACATATTTCGAAGGTCTAACACTTATATTACTACAAGAAGAGGCAATATTGTATATCAGAATAAAAAAACATCACATACCTCATTAAGTATGGTGCATCGAGATTAGGACAGTGAACCCAATTAGGTGACAGGCCTCAGCAACTACAGCATTAAGAATCATATAGACACGTCGATATTAGAGCAGGCAGTGAACAAAACTGGAGGAAGGACCTTACCAGTTACACCATTTAGAATAAAATTAGGTGGAAGATCTCTGCAACTACCGCATTAAGAATCAAACAGACACATCGTTATTAGAGTAGACAGTGAGTCAAATTATTTGGCAAACCACAGCAGCAACAATATTAAGAATAGATACAGTGTATTATATTAAGAATAGATACAGTGTTATTAGAGCAGACAGTGAATCAAACTATAGGAAGGACCTCACCAGCTACAACATTAAGAATCAAATATAATAGACACATCGTTATAAGAGCAGACAGTGAATCAAACTAGAGGAAGTTAAGAATCTAACAGACACATTGTTATTAGCGCAGACAGTGAATCAAACTAGAGGAAGGACAGCACTAGCTACAACATTAAGAATCAAATACAAACATCATTATTAGACAGATAGTGAATCAAACTAGAGAAAGGACCTCACAAGCTACAACATTAAGAATCAAACAGACACATCGTTATTAGAGCAGGCAGTGAACCAAACTAGATTGTCAGCTGTTGGAGGTCAGGCATACAAGCCACAAAAAAATATGTGTGAGGGCCAGTCACTTGACACTGTAAGCACATTGCAAATATGGAACTTATACACTGTCAGTTATTGGGAACCTTCACTTTAGCGCATGAAACAGCTTGTCTCTTTTAAAGCCGAGTGCGGGAGTAGGAATGATCTGGTTCTGGATTGTGGGTATATGATTTTCGGGCTCTTTTTTTTTCTCGAGAGGTTGGATTTCCGTTGTATAAGTAGTTGTGCTCCGATGTATTTTTTCTGTTCTATGTGTTTTTCATGGAGCATGAACAGTTGTATTCTTCTAAGTTTGCGTTTTAGTTTGCTAGCTAATGTTTATTCCCTCGCCTTTTGTTTTTCAAACGCCCTTTTGGACATTTGTATACCTGTCTCCACTCGGCTTTCATACGGAATAGGCCACACAACAGCATAGCACAGCTTACGTATCGATTCACCAGGCCCATTGTTAACACTGTGTACAGCATTGTGAGCCCGTCCAGAAAAGGTTTTAGGTAAGGATCTTTTGATAGCCCTTGCTTCCATTTTATGTGAATTAATATTCAGTTTAGTCTTCCTTAACATAAGTATCATCACTGACCCTGAAATCAATAGAGTCAATTAAGGTATCTTAATTTGCCTTACCAGTGACATTAATTTTTTAATTTTTGGTCGAAAGCAAAGCACTCTTTATAATCTATTTGTCATCATTTTCGCCCTTACAAACATCAGAATGAGCTTTGCATCTATTATCATCACCGGCATAACACATCTTAATGACCGAAATTCAGAAATGCGTGGCACTGAACACTTATCACGATCTACTGCAAATCGATTTTGCTGTACTTGGCGATAAGCTTTAGTATGACCAGGCATCATGGAAAGTAAATCTGGCGGACAAATATCTTAGATGAAACATTACGATACTGCTGCATCTTGCGGGCACATATCATTAACAAAGCAATACAATATATATGCATCTGTCGGACATATATAATTATTGAAACAATGCGATATATCGTTATCTGTCAAACATATGTCATTAGCAAAGCGATACTATATATATATATATATATCGTCATCTGTTGGACATATATCTTTAGCAAAGCAATGCGATATATCTTCATCTGTCGGACACATGTTTTAAACAAAGCAGTGCAATATATCTTCATCTTTCGGACAGATGCATTAGAAAATCAATACGTTATATCTACATATGACTGATACATTTTATTAACAAATCAATACGATATATATTCTGGCGGACACATATCCTAAACAAAGGAATACGATATTTGCTCATGTCGGACACATTCATTAGTAAAGCAATACGATACATATACATCTGGCGGACACATGCATTAACAAAGCAGTACGATATATATTCATCTGGCGGACACGTATCATTGGTAAAACATTACGATATTACTGCATCTGGTGGACACATATCATTACTAAAGCAATACAAACTACCTTCATATTGCGGACACATACCATTAGCAAAGCAATACGATTTATATTCATCTGTTGGATACATATCATAAGTAAAGCTATACGACGTATCTTCATATGTCGGACATATATTATCAGCAAAGCTATAAGATATATCTTCATCTTCATCACACGTATACGTATCATTAGAACGGCAAAACGAAATTTCATCAATTGCTCTTAGATATTTTACTGGAACAGATTACTTTAAAACCTTGTGACCTTTCTACTACTGATCCATTACAGCATGATAATGTGTTCACGTGAATGCCCTTTTAAAGCCTTTTTAATTGAATAGAGTACTGTTGTCGGATAAACTGGTCGACCTTTAAAAGTTCGATTTGTGAATATAAATACAATGCAGCTAATCCTAAAACATTAAAACAAATTATTGTACCAACACTTCCGTAAGTCAGATCATAGATTCAGTAACATCTATGTTCAACCGGTTAAATATATACTCTATGATACTGATGCTACCAAAAACCTTAAGCTAGACATGTAACTTAACTAAAGTGGATGAAAAACTTGTAGACACCATATCATCTGGGCTTTAATGATAATATTTATCAACACCGAAATATTTCTAACGAGCCTAATATTGACATTTTGTCTATATTTTCTATTTGAAAGCGTAAATTTAGATCTCATGGTCGTAGGCGTAATGACAACATCAATGGAAATCGCGTGTAACCATGTCAGTCGCTGATTTACCTACTATTTTTAAACAGTCTGGAAAACACGCTATGCTTTCCTGTCTCACCTCTTTGTCAAGACGTTCACTTAAGTTGATCGACGAGGAAGCAGACACAATTTTCATTCGTACAGATAGTTTGTATAACGCTGCTTCCATATACCAAAGATATACGCAACATGTACTCCGACCCCATGTTGAAAAGGAGTCTGATCACGTTAGACATTTTCTAAAAATACTATATTAATTAATAAGGGTATTGATTTTATTGACATAACAATTATTTTCGAGATAGTCGTGTATAATAAAAAAAAATAAAAAAAAATATAAGAAATATTATTTTCAGCTAGAGTATAATAGTTTCTGTCCTTGACAGTGAAACAACCACTGCTAAGGAATGTGAGTTTAAAACGTTCAAATGTGTTGCTATGCAGGTCATGTCATCACCGGTAATTTTGGTGTTATAAATAACCGTTAACGGCATTTGTTTTCTAATGGTCCGATGTATAGATCTTATTCAATGATTGGTATTAATGCATGTCGTACTCAAATCGCGCAATCCATTGAGAATTTTAGTACAACACGGTGTCGCAGAGAACGTGTGTAACCGAACTGCCTTTCCACTTGGAATTTGTTGTTTTTTTAAATGAAGGATACCCACATGAACTAGGTTTTCGTTTCGCAATTTAAAATCGAGAATTTATGAATTTTGCTGATAAAGCAGCTTATAATGCAATTATTGTTTGACGCCTACATTGCGTCAACGATTTGACTCTGAAACTCCGGTGCACTATTTCATATACTCCAGTTAAATCTACTGCGGATGATGTTGTTTCCACGCATATCATTCGGTGCACCACTTTCAAGGCTTGGGTAGAAGAAAAGCCAAACAGGGGCGTGAGAGATATTGCTTCTTACAAGAACAGAGACATAAAATTCGAACAGGAAATGTAATCCCTCATGAACAGACTCAATAATAGTATACATAAAAGTCGAACGGGAAATGTAGCATTCAATGAACACCGTCAACAGAGAAAGTAGATATAAAAGTCGAACAGAAAATGCAGCATCCAAGGATCACAGTCAACCAAAAGCACGCTTAGAAACAAACAAGTATGCTACTTGTCATATGCATACCATCTTCGGGATGGCTCAAATTTCTGTACTATGGACATTTTAAATATTGAGTTCTGTTTCACTACCGTTCATGAATCAAACTGAGACTGCAATATTTTTGGTATTTATTTTGTTCGACGATTTCCAAATTTCCAAAGTTCTCCTTTCATACTTTTGTGCCGGAGTTGAATATAGCTCGTTTTATAAACTCTATGCCGATATCTTTTTGTACAATTGGGCAATTTTATGTGAGAAAACAAATTGCCCAGTTCATTGTGTATTCTATTTCGTTGTTGTGTTTATAAAATGTATGCAGTTTCGTTTAATGAATTTCTTAAAGAAAATTTTACAACATTTGAATTAATGTAATATACACTTTGTGAGCCGTTCTACAAAAGAAACTTAGATGAAACCTTGACCTGTTCTATAAACATAAAAATATGCATTTTGGATATCAGTGGACCCCATGTTCAGGTAGGTCTGGTAATTTGTCAAACGGAGATCGGTTTTGCTATATGAAATTTGCAATGATGCATTTTACTTAACAGCAAAGCATTAATATTTTACAATTTAACATTGGTTACAATAGAAAATGTAATACATGGTTTCACTCCTATAAACCAAAAGGCCACTCACCTTTTATCAATTAATACACAAGTCGACACCTTCATTATGATACGTAGTTTCGCTTAACATTATTAAATGTGGACGGTGCCCCTTTAAGCTAACTAATTACATCGGTAGTCTTAATGGTTGTATATTAATCTGGATATGTGGTGAAATATTGTGATAACAGTATTGTGAAATAATATCAAAGCGATGGTTATTCAATTAAAACAAAAGCATGCATGCTAATGCATAACAAAATAACAATATCCTGCCGATCTCATCTACACAGTATAATTCATATTATCACAAATACCGTATCCGCATTTTTGGCCCACAATAAGCACAAACTTTCACAAGCTTACCCTGTAGAAAGCTCTTAAAAAAAATGAACCGTATTATAAATGCGGTCTGATACGCCAACTTTCGGTGCATATCCATTATCTATTATAGGTTGATAACCGTTCCGATTATTGATAATTAGTTTCTATGTTTGCTATTTTATGACGTTAACGATGCGACACTAATTAACGTAAGAGAGGACGTTAACCTCTCTCTCAAACATGTGTATGCATTTAGACTGCTTACAGAGGGAAAACGTATATAGATACAAAAATCTAACAGGAAATATAGCATTCAAGGACGACAGTCAACCACAAACATACAAAGAAACAAAGAACAATTATATATATGTAAACAGACGAATAAAGGGCAAGATAAGACATCACAAACGCACAAGGGTTGACAATAGAGCTACCACCCTGGAACGGTGAGTGGCAAAAAAGGCCGCAAGGGTTTAAACCAGGTTATAGGGTGCACCGAACCTCACTCCTTCCCTATTGTCATCCCAATAAACGAGACAGTGTAAATAAAGATATCCCCGCCAGGTTATTATCTCTAACAAACAAGGCAGCATTAATAGGCAATATAAGTAAAACACATATATGATCATGTATATCTAATATAAAAAAGAAAGAAGCCTAGAAAGCAAAAAAGTAAGTACTCAGTGACTTGGCAGAAGCCAGAGGAACAACAGAACAGACCGTTAAGGGTACGACAAGACAAGATGAAAGATAAACATCAAATGCTACCGTCCTATAAGGATTTAGGTAGACGTCATCATACCGTCCACAATCTGTCCGGCATTCGCACAAAGAGGAAATCATAGTGGCGAACTGTAAATGGGTCAAAATGATAGGGTCATAACCTCGTTTGATAAACTGTTTAACAAGTTTAATAAAGACTGTATGAAAGACAAATATCGGAAAAGAAACGTTCGACAACAAAATGAAGTGTGAAACACGATTCATATGTGAACTGTGTAAATATAGATATAAAAATCGAACAGGAAAAGCAGCATTCAAGGACGACAGTCAATCACAAACACACACAGAAACAAGAGCAAATTTAAAGATGAATAAAAAGCCAGTTAAAGAAATCACAAATACAAAAGGGTATGCAATAGGGCTACGCCATGGAATGGTCAGTGTTAAAAAAGGCCGCTGGGGGTTTAATTCAGGTTCTAGGGTGTATCAAACCTCACACACCCTACTGTCAACCCAATAAAATGGGAGAGTGTAAATAAAGAAATCCCCGCCATGAACTAGTTTATAACCAACAAGGCAGCATTAATAGGCAATATAAGTAAAATACAAAGATGCTCTTGTATATATAAATACAAAAAGAACAATAGCCTAGAAAGCCACAAAGAAGGTACTCAGTGACTTGGCAGAAGCCAGAGCAACAAGAAAATAAACCATTGATGGCATGACAAAAAAAGACTGCAGACAAATATCAAACGTCACCGTCCTTTTGGGCTTTACGTAGACGTCATCATAGGGTCCACAGCCTGTCCAGTCATCGCACAGTCAAAGAGGAAAGCATAGTCGCAACCTGTAAATGTTTAACAAAGATAGTAACCTGTAAATGTTTAACAAAGATAGTATGAAAGAGATCATGACAAAGGGTGTAAAATGAGAAGACAAAATCAGTTAGTCGCATGCTAATAAAACAACTTTTAAGAATACATGTGTTTCGACCTTTGTCATTACACAATTTTAACAAAACATCTTTTATTCAGGATGTTAAGTCTAAACTGATGGCAATTTATGAAGAAAAACGTCCCAATGATGAAAATTCTCAAAGCAAACTGAACAGTTATAAACTATTTAAAGATGCAAATGAATGCGAACATTATGTTAAGTTAAGTTTAAAGGAAATCGTAAAATATTTCATTGCTCAATTTATAACACTTTCATTGTAAATATAAATTGAATTGGGCCGATATGACAGAACTCTAAGACAAGATAGAAAATGGAAACAACGTCAGACGTTAGGCTATAGTGTTATTTTTGTATTTATATATACACGAGCATCTTTGTTTTACTTTTATTGCCTATTAATGATGCCTTGTTGATTAGAGAATAGTTCATAGGCTATTGTTGTTTTGTATTTAAGAAATAACTCAACAATAGGTCCACTCAACAATAGGTCCATCATTTACGCTATTGTGGAGGCACTGTATATTATCTCGGAGGTCAAGGTAATCAGGCCGCTATGTTTACAGGCTGTTCCATTGGGCGCCCCCGTATGCAAAGTTCTTCGCGGTAAAGACTAGTAGTCACGTGACAAACAATTAAGTCATTGCTTACGTCATATAGCTTGCGCTGCATGACGTCAAACGTTTTCAGTTTGTTCAAGATGCTTATTTATGTTATGTGAACTGATGCATGTGATGGGTTTATATCGGATGTGTGCAAGGTTTGGGAGCATGGCAAGTTTGTTGTAATTAACAGGTCATTACAATTACTGTTGAGTTTGTCTTCTTGGCGTATATTTACCAAGTGACGTCATATAACGTGGCGCTTCCAACGGATGAAATATACTCGGGGAATTAATGGAACAGCAGTATTTTATCGTAGAATAACATACAGCTGTCTCCCTTTGTGTATATGAAAGACTGCGCAGGTCGTGTTAGAATTATATATACACACGAGCATCTTTGTGTTTTACTTATATTGACTATAATATTAATGCTGCCTTGTTGGTTAGTGAATAGTTCCTGGCGGGGATTTCTTTATTTACACTGTCCTGTTTAATTGTAAACATTATGCCAAATGGTATTATAAATTATTAAGCTATGCTTCCGTAATTGTTGTATTCTGGAGAACAGTTAGTATTACATATTTGGTTATATCCTATTTGTTACATTGTTCATGTTCACCTCTATTATCACGTTTAACTGAGTCGTTAGATCAATTATGCATTGGATATTTCTATAGCGATTAATAATCCTCACTAAGCTGGGTATGCATCCCTAGAGGACCTCAGGGAATATTAGTATTTTTACTTACTGGGCTACCCTCTTAAATAACAGAAAATCTTCAATTCAATTCAGTTACCTGGTATCTGAATTGAGTTGTACATATTTTGTGACAATGTTATTTTCCACTTGAATAAAATAAAATAAATATTGTACAGTAAATCTAAATTTGACCAACAATGTTCACGGAGTCGCCTTGATCAAACGGTGAAACCAAACGAATTGGATAGGTTGACGTCAATAAGTAAAACAATATTAAGTAAAACATTATATTGACAGTCAATACATCCCAGCCTCTTTAAAAACGACCCAGGCTGTCATAAATTGATTTGTTATTTTTATTGTTTCATAAAATACGGTTTTAATATACAGGTACGTTGATATATACTCAGCAAAAATAAAAAGTATCCACTTTGTTTTCCTGCAAAATATGAGACTGTAAGAAAGAACTAACAATGGTAGCATGATTTTCTTTTAATAACATCTTTGTTTGATGTTCACACAAAATTTCATCGAAATCTACCGAATACTTTAAAAATAAATCAAACTTTTAAAACACAGGTATGAAAACGAAATTAACAAAATTTAACAAATGTAAAGATTAGCGACAATAGCACAAATTTAGCAGTCTAACTTAGCCCATTCAAATAACCAGAAAAATATTCTAAACCTCGCTAATATCTAATGTGTCCTCCGTTAAATCGAATACACTAAAAAATGTGACGTCGCATGCTTCTGATGTAACGACTGACGAAGCTTCGAGCATATTTGGGACGTCGTATATGTCAGGATGACCCTATCCAAAGTGTTCAGGACCTTGCAGCAGCACTTGTCTGCGAATGGAACGCATTAGCTCCAGAATTCGTCAGTCGTTACATCAGAAGCATGCGTCATCGCATTCTTGAGTGTATTTGGTTTAACGGTGGACACATGAGATATTAGCGAGGTTTTGAATATTTTTCTGTGTATTTGAATGGACTTAGACTGCTGAATCTGTCATATTGTCGTTACCTTTACATTTGTTAAGTTTTGTTAATTTTGTTTTCACACCTATCTTTTTAAACTGTGATTTATTTTTTTATTATTTGGTATATTTCGATGAAATTGTGTGTAAACATCAAACAAAGATGTTTTGAAAAGAAAATCATGCTACAATTGTTAGTTCTTTCTTACTGTCTCAGATTTTGCAGGAAAACGAAGTGGATACTTTTTATTTTTGCTGAGTATATATAAAAGCTCCAAATGTCTCTTCTATACCAAATATGGAAAGGCAAATATATATGATAAAATTGTCCTATAGAAATCACAGCACTCAAACGCAATGGCACCGTCGGTCCGCACTGCACGCCAAACACAGAATACATACGATTTACAATTAAACTGACAATATCCAACACAAAGAGTCGTAAATACAGGGTAACCGACTTGGAACGGTCAGTAGACAATAAGGCATACTGATTAATATATGTACAGAGCCTACCTCGCCATTGTCCTGTCTTGAGCGCTCAAATTGACACTACTGTGTAAATAAAAGGACATCCCATCGAAAGGAAATCTCTAACAATAAAGCCCGCATCCAGAGAATATAGCAAACGATATACGTATTTGTTATTGTAAACATATATAAGCATAACATATAATTAGAAACACCTACCGTCATTGCTCAGGTTAAAGCCTTTGGGCCGTTATCGTGGTTTCGGGCCGACATGACAGACATAACGCATCATCAAAGTATTAATTTCTAACTGTAAAATGTTGCAGCTCACAGGTTTCAAAATCTGTTTTATGCAGCAATAAGGATCAAAACGAAGGTATTCACGTCCAATATATCGCAGTTCATATCTGGTTGTTGTTTTAGTATTAAGACGTACGGGTGGCGGCTGTTGTATCCGTTACATTGTAGCTTTAGTTATACGTAATTATTTTATCTATATGTGTATGACAATTCGTTGAAGTTGTTGAGCTCAAAATATCCATGCTTTGTAATCTTGCGCACATGTTTGTTTCTGTCAGTTCATGAGATAGGTTTACAGTCGTCCTTAAATGCTACTTTTCTTGTTCGATTTTTATATCTATATTTACTCGAACTTAAATCTACATATGCGAAATTTAAGATCGTCTTCGCCGTTCCAAGGCGGTTGCCGTATTGTCAACCCTTTTGTGTTTGTGATGTCGTTTGCATTTAATATTAGTTTTGCCTTCTTGTTTGTCTGTTTGCGTGTTTGTTTCTGTGTTTTGTGGTTGACTGTCCTCGTTGAATGCTACTTTCCCTGTCCGATATTTTTATATTTCTTCAAATCTAAAACTATTCTCCCCGAAAAGTGAGATTGTCAGAAATTCTTTGTCTATACGTGATGCAAAGCGTGGAACTCACTTCCAATGAAAAATCTTAATCATCCTTTGCTAGTGCAGTTTTGTCTCTTAATGCCGTATTTCCGAGTTTTGCATTTTTGTCTTAACAATATTATTTTTTGTGGCTTTAGTAATCGTACTATGATAGTTTGGTAGGACATACTTGTTTGAGTGTTTGCAACATGTTTTCATGAATTAAAACTGCATACAGCATGTTTAGTAGGTTGATACCCAATTAATTCTTTCTCCTACCCACTAACAGACCGCCCACTTTTTCCTAAGTAGAACCAATTATGTATACCTTCCACCATCAGTAAGAATCAGCACTTTCTCACTTACAATTACAACTTTTGAAAGAGACGCTAATTACAATCAAGATATATATATATTCAAAATATGTTCAACATGTATTACAATGGAACTTCAACTTAACAAAGCTACTATTTCTGATACTGTCGCTTCATTTTCGATGAAATAATAAACAAAACGTTTGACAATTTAATTTCGATATAGTTTACTTAAGTATCCCTACTTAGAGAGGGATTTTCCCGGAGCACCATCTTATGGTGAATATTGTTTAATATTCGGAACCTTTGTATATCTAAAAGGACTACCGTTACCATAATCTTCGAGAAAAACATCGATATTAATTTGAGAACTCTTCTGCGACAAGGACTATCACAACTTAAATTCTATGGTGACGTGTTTTATAAACTTTGTAAAATAGTTGGTCATGATCACTTTCATACTCTCTTTATTGAAGTTAATAAAAAAGAGATTATGACCCTATCATTTTGCAATGCACGGAATGTTTAGTGGATGAACCTTTTACAGTTCGCCACTATGGTTTCCTCTTTGACTGCAATGACGGACCCTATGATGACGTTTATCTACATCCTGAAAGTACAATAACGTGTAATGCTTGTCTCCAATCTTGTCTCGTGCCCTTAATGTCATTGAGTACATTTTTTCCACTGGCTTTCCAAGGCGGTAGCTCTATTGTCAAATATTTTATGTTTGTGATGTCATATCTTGCCTTGTATTCATATTTTGTAATTGTTGTTTGTTTGTTTCTTGTTTGTGTTTGTTGCCTCCAAGGGATCACATTTTCAGTATTTATTTATAATTACTTTCCTTTTACCGATGATAGATTTAAGACTTTCATAATCGATCATCATTAGAGAATGGCTAAGTAATCGATGATTTGTTATAACCAGTTATTCTTACAACCATTTATTCGGTACATCACAAGAACATGCCATTTAAAAGTATAAAGTGATCAAAATCAGGACATATCCTAAAATATAACACTAATAAGTCTACAGTAAAATCAAACAAACTTGTTTAGTGCAATTCTTGCCAAGTCACATGACGGCTTCCATACGTTTTCAACTTGAATATGTCTGGTCATATAATTATGTCAGCTAGCTTAACGTCTACGACAAATCTAAATGTCATTAACTAAATTTAACGTACTCATTATAAGTCGAGGTTAAATAAGTTCTCGGTTAATGCTATAATGAAGCGTCGGATATAAAGAAGATAGAAACAGATATTAGCATACTCCTAAATATAATTTAAGGACCAGAAAATAGAACAGTAATAATTACTTAATCTTTAATATTATGGATTTCATATTCATATAAAAAGGTAATATTAATTCATGTGTGTAACGTAACAATTGTAAAAGAATAAAACTAATCTTAAAAATTGCAAAAGACAGTACAATATTCCAATTACAACACTTTAAAAAAAAAGAGGCCCAAGAGGGCCTTATCGCTCTAGTGGCTATACGGTGTCCATGGTGGGGTGTGATGGGGTGGGGGGATAGAAGGATTGTGTGTCAGATATGGTAGTATCAAACTAGTAATAAAGTGTCTTCAATTACCAAGATATAGAGGGAGAGATGTATTTGGCTGCCTTTAATCTTGTAATTTCAGAAAAGATTTTTTAATTTTTTCCCTACATCTATGTAGAACTGTAACCCCTGGGGCAGGGATAATTTAGAACCCAAGGTCCACTTTTGAACAAACTTGATAAAGGACCATAAGCTGATGGTAAATACAAAATATTAAACCTCTGGCTTTTGCAGTTTCATAGAAGAAGGTTTGTTTAGGTTTTTCCCTAGGTAACTCTATGTAAAACATGTTGGGGCCAAATTTTACCCCAGGATCACCATTCAAACAAACTTGGTAGAGGACACTAAGCTGATGGTAAGTACAAATTATTAAAACTTTGTCTCTTATAGTGTCAGAGAAGAAGATTTTTGAAGTCTTTTCCTATATAAGTCATGTAAAACTGTGATCACAGGGACGGGGCCAAATTTGACCCCAGGGTCACCATTTGAACAAACTTGGTAGATTATCCATAAGCTGATAATAAATACAAATATTAAACATTCTATTGTAGTTTCAAAGAAGAAGATATTTGAAGTTCTTCCCTAAAACTCTCTGTAAAACTGATCCAACAAGGGACCCTTAGCTTCTAATTAAAGAAAAAAGAACAAAAGTGTCTTAGAGAACAAAAAAAATAAAACAAAAAAATAATAATAATAATTTAAAAAAACTGAACACATGAACGAAGGTTTCTTATGAAAAGAAGCGAGATTTGGGGTTTCCAGTGTACATTACCAAATACTGAAAAAGGAGCCATAACTCCGGTGGTAATGGTTCGATCTGGTTAGTTTTCAAACTCGTTCCGTCCGAGCTTTCATAGATATCAACAACCTGACCAAGTTTGGGAAATATCGAATACAAAATGAAGGCGCTAAAATGTTCACAGGGCTGAAAACGTTGTTTTTTGTTCAGTAATTTAAGAACACATAATTGTTGTCCCTGGTCCGATATAGCTGGGTAAAGTTTGGTAAAGATCGAATGAAAGATGAAGTCTTCTTAATGAGACAAAATATAGCATTTTTAACGGAATCAAGGGCCATATCTCCGTTATTACTGGTTTGATCTAGCTGGTTTTCGAACTTCTTCGAGTTTCATTGATACTAATTATTTGGTAAAGATTGGTAAAGATCGGATGAAAAATGAAGGCTCTATCGTCTTAACGAGGCGGCAAAATATAGCATTTTTAACTAAATCAAGGGCCATAACTCCACTGTTACTTGTCCGATCTGACTGGTTTTCGAACTTGTCCGAGCTTTCATTGATATTAACAATCTGGTAACGTTTGGTAAAATCGTCTTAACGAGACAAAAGTTAACAACGGACGACGGGCAACTCGACATCCCATAAGCTCGATTGGCCCAAATCTAAACATGGTCTTTAAAATGTCTTTAAATTGTTTTGAAGGGTACATTAAAATGTTATTTTCGTGCCATACTTCGTTTAATTAAAATTTTAATTAAACGATCATAATTATGTTATACAATGTATCAAGTTGTATCGTTGTAACCAGCGGCTGTATTACTGTTGGTTCTTGTCACCGCACCAGATTATTATTGCAAATTCTCTTAATGAAATAAAAAACAACAACAGTATATTGTCATAATATTCGTGCATTACGCTTAACCTAATCAAGGCAATATTACAAAACGTGAAGCTGTTGGGTTCATTTACTTTTAATGTTCTATTGTAAATGGATACGCGCATGAAACTTAATTCATAAATAACCAATGCACCATGCATATGATTGTAAATCATCTGATTTTATACATAAATGAGCTGTAATATCGGGTACATTACTGGTACATTCCTTTTGTTCTGCTTCACTTTGATATATCACATGGCATTACGTCAGCTTTAATAGAGATTTAATCTCACGTGCATAGAAAATATAAATAACATCAGTCTCTAATTTTAAGACTGCTCGGTAATCTCGTTAATATGCGTCGATTCATTTACGATTGGATTGTAATATTCCGTAACGTAATGGAATAACGTTAATATACGTCTATCCATTTACGATTGAAGTGTAATATTCAGTGACGTAATGCAATAAGAATTGTCAACAGTTTAAAGATAACCCGGATAACAACAATGTTTTCGATGGTATCATATTCATACCTTTCACGTGACGTCATCACAATAATTTTGACCAATCAGTGATCAATAAAATAAAACACCTCCACATTCTGGTAGGGGTAAACTGTCTTTATCGTTGATGGAGCTAGACCGGGTAAAGTAGTCCTAGATAAACTATTGAGTAAGTTACTGTGAGGCATAGGAGTGGTGAAGGACACAGGACTGGTATGTATTGAATGTTTACCTTTATTTCTGAAACATTTAACTTGCTTCTAGTGCAAACCGCATCAAAACTGAAGGTAAGATGGACATGCTGCACTACTTTTTGTGAAGCACATTTTGAAGTGTCTTTTGATAATTTTGACCTCAGAAATCAAAAAGGAGGTGGTTCTTTACAGTTTGAAAATATTTTTGGGGGAAAGCAGGTCAACCCATCAGCTAAGGCCCATGTGAGTTGCACTGGGCTTGACTGACACTACATTGTGTGTGTTACATGGCCAGCTTAGTTAGGATTGGATGTTTTCGTGTAGGTATTTATTAACAGGCATATGTAAAATAATGGTGGTCTATGTCCTGATGCTCAGATGACTTTTGCCCTTTATAAAACTAATATGTACTGATAATTATATTACAAGCTTTATTTTTTGTATACAGTTATGTATATTCTTTTGGTGCTGTCTGATTTTGAAATACCAATATGGATACATTTGATTTACATTTTGGTCTAATATTTAGTTTATTCATATAGAGATTGAGAATAAATTCCGAGACGACACAATGGCATGTCTTATTTAGAATAATTAGTATTTGACATGTTTAAGGCAAAGAAAATAAAATGTAAAATGCTACACTCAGAGTCAGACTTCAATAATGGGTGTAATTGGCCATCTGACTGATCAATATTACTTAATAAAACACAAAACGCAAGTTAAAACAATAATTTAGAACCTTAAAATTAGAAGGAGAAAACATGAACAACTGATCAATGTGAATGCCTTGGGAGTCATGGTGACTTATAATGTAAATTTCACTTTATTGTATTTAAGCTGACAGAAAACCACCCGATTCCGGAGTTGTCTCGTAAAAACAAATTAAAATAAAAGAAAAAGCGTGTTAAATCTTTTGGAGAAGCAATTAATGTTTGAGTACGCGGCTGGGTCTTGCCAGGCTTACTCGCTAATATAATAATGTAAATATGTTGAGCAATTAAAGTACAAATGCGTGCTACTATAGAAATTACGGTACTGTAAACATAATTTTGTACAATGATTAGGAATGGACATTATAAAATAGTTTACAGGGAAAGAAATAACGGATGTGTTTTTTCAAATACGACTGCACACTAGAACCATGGGTTACTAACATAAACAAGTGACTGCACGAAGCCGATTGGAGTTATGAAATATTTCGTCTACAAAACAGTTGTCAAATAAAGACAGTATATCTTTATGAACATGCTAGTGTCATCACCCATGGTCACCTCGCTATATAATCCCTAAATCACGCTGTCTCTACCAACATTAACATCAAACACTTGAAATGTTTTGGATAACTTTTCAAGAGTGCCACTTGTTACTAAAATGCATCTGTTTTCATTACATGTGAACCCTGCAGAAGTCAAGTGCACTTCTACATCTTTGATATCAATCTTATGGTTAAAAGAAACCATGTGTTTATGTGTAATTATCCCTGATAATTTGTTGAACAAGTTGAATTGCATTGGGATACAGCATACAACTATATATTCTCATAGGAACTTCATCTTTAAATGTGTTCTTTGTTTCTGCGTGTGTTTATTGTTGACTGTTGTCCTTGAATGCTGCTTTTCCTGTTCGATTCACCTCGCTATATAATCCCTAAATCACGCTGTCTCTACCAAAATTAACATCAAACAACTTGAAATGTTTTGAATATCTTTCCAAGAGTGCCACTTGTTACTAAAATGCATCTGTTTTCATTACATGTGAACCCTGCAGAAGTCAAGTGCCCTTCTAACTCTTTGATATCAATCTTATGGTTGAAAGAAACCATGTGTTTATGTGTAATTATACCTGCTAATTGTTGATCAAGTTGAATTGCATTGGGATACAACATACAGCTATATATTTTCACAGGAACTTCATCTTTAAATGTGTTATTTGTTTCAGTGTGTGTTTGTGGTTGACTGTCGTCCTTGAATGCTGCTTTTCCTGTTCGATTTCTATATCTATATTCTAACACTCTGTAGTATAAAATTTCGAATTTCGTAGAGTGAACAGAAATGCATTTACGTGCACCAAAACTTAAAACAGGCACCAATCTTGAAAATGGGTCAACCGAAAATAAATCAAACAAAATTTTGACCAGTGTTGGAATATGGCTGCAATGTACCCTAACTGGAAAAAAAAAATATATGTCACTTATATGTTTGAGTTATAAGTGACATATAAGTCACTTTTTCTTGACATAGGCCAGTAACATATAAGTAACTTATATTGATTTAAATGCAAATGAGGTGTAAAGAAATATAAAAAAGATCGGACAGGGAAAGTAGCATTCAAGGAGGACAGTCAACCACAAAACACAGAAACAAACACGCAAACAGACAAACAAGAAGGCAAAAGTAATAATAAATGCAACCGACATCACAAACACAAAAGGGTTGACAATAGGGCTACCGCCTTGGAACGGTGTCATATAACTCACTTATAAGTCACTTTTATGCCCATTACTCTGTCACTTATAAGTGATTTATATGCGACTTATAAGTGATTTATATGTTGCATATACGTGACCTAAATGCCACTCGTATAAGAGGCATATATGTCACTTATAAGTGACATATATCCACTAGTAGGTCAAATTGAATCCAAAAGAATGATAACAATGGGTAAAATGAAACGTCATAACATAAAAGATTTTTTTTTAATTTTAATTTATTAGTATATTATCAGTTGATTTAAAATGTTGAGGCAGTTTGTTTTCCAATGATTTTCTTGTTGGCTTCATCTGTTCTATATCTCTTTCTGTTTTTCTGTCACTGAAAATATGCTTTTATGAATAAATGATAAAAGGCAAGAAAATATATTACTGAATGTATTTTCCTGGTTATTTAATATACGTTTGAGGATAGACGGATTATGCCCCGTTTGCGAATAAATCATATGGACCTTACAATGTTATTTAACTGACGTGTATAATATCACATAGTTCGGAGACTGGCGAATTGATCCCTCAAATGTGATGTTTGCTCTTTGGAACCATTTAACATATGTATGTATTTATACCAACATATAAATCAACTACATAAACCTAGTGATCAGTGGAGCTTAATTGATTTGTAAATATAGAAATAAGTATAATGTACTTACCAGCCAATAATCCCATGCTATATATCTGTTTCTGACACCAGTATCCTAAGCAGAGTTGGTTTCACTTTTCAAAATAATTACAATTACAACCAAATCCTTTCCACATTTCAAAATGATAAAAAGTCTTTCTAATAAATCCTTCAATCAACTCACAAAATGAATATGTATTTCTCGCAGTATTTTATTTTTATTCCTTTAAGCCTTTTGACATTAAAATTTTACAGAAAAATTGCAACTTCTATCCCAGATGAGATTGTTTCTTACTAAATTCAAATCCTGTTCTCAAATTGAGGCATTGCCGTTAAAAGGTCAACCCACTGTCTGATTACACGCCAGATTGACTCAACGTATTTCATGATGAGGAAAATTGACGCTTTAATATAACTGGCTTATAAATGCTCTCCAATATCAGCTTCACATATAAATGGCATATAAGTGTCTTATATATCTCCGTGATCTGGACATATAAGCCACTTACACATATAACTCTCTTAGACAATATATTAAGTGACTTACATGCGAAGTATATGTGACATACAAGTTACATATAAGCTGCATATAAGTTGCATATAAGACACTTATATGTTTGTTTAAAACAATAACTTTCCGTTTATACTAAATTATTTACTGTTTTAAATTAAAACAATAATTTTCCGTTTATACTAAATTATTTACTTTGTTCAATTAAAACAATAATTTCGACAATGATTTTGGTGGAAATTAATTACAAGAATAATAAAGCAATTGTGTTCCTGTTAGACAAACTCGTTTACAAGACGACAATATATTCTGAATATGACAGATTGCTTACCCTCGAGACGCGCGAGGGTAGACCAAGTCGTGGATCGAAATATATCCAGGCACATGTTTGTCAACATATCTTACCTCGAGACGCGAAAGGGTAGACCAAGTCGTGTCTCGTCCAGCATTTTGTATTAGACTTTTTAGAGTCGACCGGAAAGAAGGGACGGATAACATAGGAATCCGGAAACCGTGCTGTAATATACTTTGAATATATTGAATTTCCTATTGTTCTTTTATGTGCTGGGGGCATGACTTGGTATAAATTGAAAGGTCCAGTGTGACGGATTTTACCCTCCGAGCACGTTAAAGAACCATATCAATATTTCGTTAGTAAGAGTAGGGCAGATTCATATATATTCTTCCACTCTGGTGCGGCTCCTCTAAATAACATATACTATGTTAATAAGTAGTTAATATACTATGTTAATAAGTAGTTAATACACTATGTTAATAAGTAGTTAATACACTATGTTAATATACTATGTTAATAAGTAGTTAATACACTATGTTAATATACTATGTTAATAAGTAGTTAATATACTATGTTAATAAGTAGTTAATACACTATGTTAATAAGTAGTTAATACACTATGTTAATATACTATGTTAATAAGTAGTTAATATACTATGTTAATATACTATGTTAATAAGTAGTTAATATACTATGTTAATATACTATGTTAATAAGTAGTTAATATACTATGTTAATAAGAAGTTAATATACTATGTTTATAAGTAGTTAATATACTATGTTAATAAGTAGTTAATATACTATGTTAATAAGTAGTTAATAAAAATTTAGATAATAAAAGTATTGAAAGGAAGTATTTTAATGAAGTTCAAACTAGTTCTATCCTATTTTAAATATTTCAGATTCAATTGTGTTATACGTTTACTGAATATGCGTCGTCTTTTGTGGTGGTGGTGGTGGTGGTGGTGGTTATGGGGGGTGGGGGGGGGGGTCTTTTGTGGTGGTGGTGGTTATGTGTGTGTGTGTGTGTGTTATATGCGTATATGAATGGGCAGCAACTGTCCAATATTTCTTAAAATTCTTAAAAATAATAGACCGTTGTGTGATTATTGGACAGTTATAGATAACATTGTGGGTAATACAATATGCTATATACTACACAGAAACAACGAAGGAGGACATCACCTCTTTGTTTTGTTTGTTTTGTTTGAATTATGTTTTACGTTATATTTAACACATGTTAGGCCATATATGACGGTCGATATTTTTGTGATAGATGCAGACCGCCCCTTTTTCCTGGGTATGCCTGTATACATATTACTCCCGTCATATGGGGTAACGTTGAACGTGAGAATCATTGAACAAATACAAATATATGCATGTGAAATGTATTGCTAAGTGAACTGAGTGCAGCTCCTACTTAATTTTATGGGCCTGCTTTCTCGAAGAAGGAAAGAAAAACAATACACTTTCGATAATAAATTGTTTAGGTTAGTTTCGTATGTTATGATATGTTATGGCATAGACCTACATACACGTATTATCCATTTTTTGTAGTTTAATGTCTGCCTTTTTTCTTAAAAAGTTACTTATATACGTCTAAACACTTCACTGTCATGTGTTACTTTCATACGCAGCTCAGCAGTATTAATAACACATTGTATTTGTTATTGAAACTGGTAGCATCACCAAATCTAATGATCTATGTCTTACTGACCTAATAAAATGAAGTACCAAAGCTAAGGACCCATGACTTACTGAGCCGATAAAATGAAGAAAAACGCCTTCAGAACCGCGACACTCTCAGGCGATGTCAGTTACAGAATTGCACATAATCTGTTAAATTAATACAATATGAAACAATATGTTTATTATAGTCTATGCTTAAGTATTTAGTTTATAAACAAGGTTACTCCAAGATATCCAAACTCCAAAGACTCCAAACACATATAGAAAAAAATATAACAGGTGGTGAAAAAATCGTTCCTCAACTAGGACTCGAACCCAGGGTATCTGGTTTACCTTACCAGCGCTCTAACCACTGAGCTATCGAGGACATACGGTTAGAAATTGATTATTCACCATTTACCTGTTCCCGGTTACATACACCCCAACCAGATTGAAATTCGTCCCTGAATTTCTAATGGAGTTAACTCCAGGCCGGCTGTCAGACTTATTTTCATACTGTTTCATTTTTCTCTCTAAATCATTTTAATAAAAAACGGAGTTTGAAAGAAAGTTTCACTGTGTCAGTCCCTTGATTTGTAAGGGAAGAGTAAAACATGAAGATTTGTTTACATTTTAAACAGCGTTTTAAAAGCAAAAATATTAATAATAAAGTATGATCCCATTTTTCTGTTCATTATGAATCCTTTGAATGTATTCTCATTAAAATCAATACATATTTGAAAGAGGAGCTAAAAGGATGAGTTAAGGTTCCACGTGATACTTTGACTACTTCACTGGTTCAGATAGGAAGTTTCCTGTCTGTTTGTAATTAGGTCTGTAGTATCTGAAAACAGAAAAAGAAAAGTAAGGCAGGAGTAATATTTGTCAGTATAGTTATTCTTGTCAGTATAGTTGAATGGACTTAATATGTCTAAGGTGAGTATGTTTAAACCTTTTATAAAAGTTAGTTTAATATATGAATAATTAATATGTAAATTTCTTGTCTAAGTCTCATGCATGCAACTTGAACTCTCGAGTTCTGCAAAATTTAATTAGCTAGCTAACCGGATGCAAATATACATTTTAAGTAGCACTTGCACAAATGAGTATTTGAATACATTTAAACGAGTGAATCAAGTGTATGCATATTAGCAAATGAACAACATAACTATCGTTAAGATATCACAATATGCAGTATGCAGTCAACTTAACTTTTATTTACTGTCTCATGATTGAACTGTCTTAAATTATTTCTCAAGCTAAATTCTGTATTTCAGAAAATCCGCTCCTAGATGTTTATTCGATTCAGAGAATCGCTCAGTACATCGTATTGTTCATCCATATGTGTCTATACGTTTTCAATATTATTTGAAAACAGGACGAAATATCAATCTAGCATAGGCTTTTACAAGCTAGTATAACTGATTCAACATCTCCCATAAGGATTTAAAAACTTCGCTTGAGGATTTATGTCACTCCTTATTCATCTCATATTTGCATGAAAACTCTTCACTCATTTGAATAAGTGTTAATATTCCTTTGAGAAACTAGCATGCAAATTCCATGTTCGATGCATGGCACGTGAGTTTCTAACGTGACTTTTTGATTGAAAAAAAGATCTATGGGGAAAAAAAATAGTAGGATGCATTTGTATTAAAATTAAGTTTGCCTTAAGCTTCCTAACAGTAAATTATTCCGTTTTGCATTACCAATCTCATCTCAGTTTTACGTTAAACTAATGTTTATCACGTACATGTTGTTTGGTAAACAAAGTATTGGAATTGAGAAAAAATGGTATTTATTCGTATTTCCTAAGGATGGATGTTCATAGATGGGGAGGGTGTTGTACATGAAAATGCATGCATAAACGTCAAAGTAACGTGTATTGTGAAACTTTTAGATTTTCAAAGATTGCTAAAAAAAAAGCTTTAAATGAATCCGATTAAAGAAATTGTTGTTAATAGGTTGTTAATTGTTGGATTTTTTAGTATACACCCGCTTTTGCCAATAGTGTTATGATGTATATCGGTCTTTAGGTTTGAAAAATAATGACAAAATGTTTCGTGAATATGTATTACATAAAATTTGATAATGTTAATCTTATCTCAGTAGTGATTTATGGCAAAACACCAACAACCGCTGTTAGCTTATGGCATAAGTAAAATATGTGCTTCTTTTACAAGCATACATACTTCAGTAGGGCAACACAATAGTTGATGCGTGCAATATTATACAATTATGGACTTTTCAGCTGTTATACATGATGTGATATGCACCAAAAAAATCATTATTGACCGAGGCGATAGCCGAGGTCAATAATGATTTTTTGGTACATATCAACATCATGTATAACAGCTGAAAAGTCCATAACTGTTTTATTATATAACCCTCAATTTACAATTATATAAAACAGGTCAATATCAAAAAAACAATTATATAAAACAGGTCAATATCAAAAAAACAGGTCAATATCAAAAAAACAGGTCAATATCGCTAGATATTTTTTCTAAAAAATTACTTTTTAGCCAATGAAAACGCGTCTATTTATAGGTTATATAATAATGATAGTTAGTGACAGGTGGAGAGCGCGAGAAATCTACATAATAATACACCACTCCTACAGTGTTTGGTGGTGCCTGGGACTTATGGCCTATAGATCTTTAGAAATAAGAATGCTGTTTCATTTATTATGGTTAATTATTAATTATGAAAAAATTGAACTAATTATACCCAGCATCAATTCTGACATTTTTACACACACACACACACACACACACACTGCACTAGGTTGCCTGCTTTCCTAGTATACAAATGACTGCTCTTAAAACCGTTGACCGGTTAAACGAGGAAGAGGTTTTGCCCTTTGATTAATTTGATCTTGTAGCAATGCCTGTTCGCCTTGTCGATTTTATAATCAATGCTGATAAGAGAGATCCTCCAAGAAATAGAATAAAGTAGCAGACTCGGTATTATTGAATCTGTTCATGAGAGGTAAAGGTGGAGATTAAACACCGGCTTAAGCGGTATTTTACTTCAAAGTCACATAAATTGGGCTCCCAAAGGACCAGTAAATATAACACTACTGCTTCGTAACACGGGGGGACTTTTTACAGTTAAACGAACGCTAGAGTGAATGTTAATAATTACTCATAAGAGAGATCCTTTGGAAGCAATAAACACAACTAAGAGAATAAAGTAGCGGACTCGGTTTACATTTTTAACATTTCATAAAAAAAACATTTTTCTCTTCACATACATCAAAAACATAGTAAACGTTGTGTTTAATGCGAATTCATAATTAAAAACTTATTAACAACGGATTTGTTGATTTAGGAAAATTTAAGAGTTAATTGTATGGAATACGCCTTGCACATTTCCTGATGTCAAGTTTTCAATTATTGTGTAATGGACACACTCATTCGTTGTTTTTAATACTTCAAACTATAAAATATGCCATAAAAAATGTTTTTCAACAGTTAAGAAATCATTGTTCAGGTTTAAAATAGTTATATATTCTTCTCGTCGATAGTGCTAGTAAAACGTAGGGAATTATCTGCCTGTGTAAAAATATGTTTTTTCTCCACAATACAATGCATTCCGCGCTGTTATATATGCTTTTAACAAGTTAATAATTGAATGGTTGCCAAAGTAAGTGTCTACCTTTACTGAAAAAGTTCATGTTTAGGTCTGATTTAGTGGCTGATTTGTTATATACATCATTAGACTTTCTAAGTTTTGCCTTCGTGAACATCTTGATTGATGATAAACAAGGAATGTTAGAAGAGCAAAGGCAACTAATATATTTAATATGACACATGTGTGTAGTTATTGTTGAACCAAAATAACAATTAAATTCTTAAAAGATTTAATCATGATTTAAAAACGTCACAAGTATGTAAAAGATAAACTTTAATACCAGAAATACTCACAATTCGTCTATCAAACAAATGCAATATTATCAGTTTATCAAATTGGTCATATATATATATGAGCCGAAACACGCGAAAACGACCCTTCAGACACAATTTTGACATTTTATGTTTTTTGATGTTTATGAAACACGGTGATTTTCTCTTTAAAAATCTCTTTATTTTATGTTGATATCTTAATTAAAAATGATTTTATCTCAATTCGAAAATTAAAGATTGTACTCACCATTAATTTTGACTTCGACGTCAGCGTCTTGGACGACGTCGTTGATTAAATAACAACAAAAAACATAAGTAATTACCATTTTCTATAGCATCAACTATTTATATTAAGAAAACACACTCCCTGTGATATAATAATTATGTAAAACACAGAAGTAACGAGAAATGATTAGTAATTAATTGATTACCGGCCGACGTCATAAATTGTTACTTTATGACGTTGTCGTTTAATCGTCCGAAGGGACGTTTTCGTGTGTTGCGGCTCATATATATACGAAATGCTGTATCTAGGATTTAAGAAATCCGAATTGGTGTTGATTACAACATGAATAAACGTTGTTGGCATATCATAAAGGAGGAACTTAGCATAATATTATGAGCCTAAATTGACTCTTATCTGTGTATCACTAGTGATAGTTTAATATGTTAATCATTACGTGGTCCCGCCTTAATTCCATAAACTGATGGGGAAGCGTATATTAGCAGGATTTTATAACAGATATTTCTACACTAAAACATGTATAAAAACTTTTTTACTGAAACAATGTGGTAACCTGTTTACAATTAAGTGTTAAATTAAGTGTTTTAATTGTACAATATGCAGACGTTTTAAGCCGAAATAAAGGTTTTATTTCATACCCCAGCCAACCCCGTTTTCGCTTCTTGGAGAAGGGGTTGGATGGGGTATGAAAGTTAATACTCGGACCACGTAATGTACTTATATCAATATGATGCCTAACGGTAAATATTACCACACAATGCGAACACGTCCAACTACTTCATACTCAAGATACAAATGTGATAAATGATAAATGCATCAAGAAAAGCGTAGTTAGTTTTATGGGGAAGACATCAAAGTGTCCAACCTTACATCAAATATTGGAAGAAACGGACAGGTTATCCTGAATTAAAACATTTCTAAAATACTCGATTATACTAAAAAAAGCCAGATGTACCCCCATTTAAGTTCATTATTTTAAATATTAAAAAGCTGAATACGTGTTTCTGGATGACTTAGTTCTGTAAATGTTACATTTCTGTTTGACTTTTCTATCTACTTGTATCAAGGCGGACACCTATTAGCCTTAACATTAAAATTCCCCCACTTAGCTGTGTGAGTTACTGCATTACACTTACTATTGCAAAACCTTTTTTGGCTTGCACGTTCGGGTGCTAGCCTTATATATTGACTTCAGTTTATCACCGGAAGTAACCGGTTCTCTGTTCAAAATTTGAACGTTTCAAAAGCGCGTACTAATACGGTATTAATTGGTTGTCTGCTCAAAAGTGGAATTAAACGCTAATATAGGCGTGGGTACTAATCTGATCATAGTTAGATTCTACACAGATAGACGCTACTTCCCTCACTCACCCCACCCAAAAAACCCTTCCCCTCCCCTATACCCGTGTCATAAAAATGTCATGTTTGGGATTGTTACCTGTCATTTGATTTGATTAACTGCTTTTAATATTTTTCATGCATTGTATTACGTTATCATCAAATACTATCCTGTCATGAGATTCCCCTTTTGCCCCCACCCCCTCATTATAGTTACATAACAAGGCAAGCCATTCTCCTTTAAAAGGAAACTTTATTTTGGTTATTTCGCTCTTCGGGGCATAGTATTTTGTTAGATACTGGGACCATACGCCGCTGGACATGGGGGAGGAAAATCTCTATGTCCACCGCCATATGCATGCCATCTTCGGGATGGTTAAAATTATGTACTATTGATTTTATGAATATTGAGTTCTGCTCAACCCGGGGCTAGAGGGCGTGAGCGGTAGCTAGCATATTTCACTACCGTTCATGAACAGTCTCAATCAAACCGAGACTGCAATATTTTGTATGTGTCGTGTTCGGCCGTTTCCAAAGGTCCATTATCATACTCCTTTATTGTTTCGTTTTGTTTCTAAATACTTAACGCCATTAAACATGTTAAAAGTGCAAGTTTTTTTATTTTGTGTTTGTTTCAAAGATCGATTGTAGTGCTATGTACATGTTAGAAATTATCCACATTCCCTATAAATCTGGTAACAGATCAAATTCATGTATTGAAAGAAGTAAAATCGGAATTATGCAATCGATTTTGGAGAAATTTTAATTAAAAATAAACACAAAATAAAACAAAAAAACTTTTAATGGCGTTAAGTATATATAACTGAGTTGCTTGCATTAAGCTTCATCCTTTGTTTATGGCGTCGGTTGTTTTTATAATGTTACGCCAATAACGCTAAGACAATATGTACCAAGATTGTTTGAAATCTGCCGACAATTTTGTTAGATTTCATTTACCTGAAACAATTTTTTTAAACAATTGAATATATTAAAAGAAAAAATAAGTGTATGCTTCGACCCTAAGTCAGTGTTTCAACACCGTCTAAACCGTTGGCCTACTTCTTGTATATATTTTTAATCGATGGCTCAGTCAGTAGACAAATAATTTTTCTTTTTTTTTCTTTTCTTTCCTTTTTTTTATTTGGATGTGTAATATAGTTTTAACATGTCATCACTCTTCCTGCCATTATTGTCCCATAGGACAGGAAACAGTGTATAATTACAAAAAGAGAAAAAATAGGTCATAGCACCAGTATATTGTCTACGTCAATGTTTTTATTATGTATAGGGTATGTGTGCCGTGACAATCAGTTTCTAGACTCATTTGTAGTTGTTATACATATAATTCGTTCGCGCTGTAAATCAAGACATTAGCAATTGCTCTTGTTGGTATGTTAAGTAACACTTTTTACAAAACTTGCTCTTAGCTGCAATGATTACATCAACGATTTGTTATGGAAAGTATCCATTAGTTCTAATCATGTCGACAGTTGCCATTAAAAGTTATCGAAAATACGCGTACAAAAAGATTAGCATTTGTATGTTTGATATAAATATCCTTTCCCGTCTAGTTAGTTTGCTAGGTAATTTGCAATTATATCTTGAGAAATATACATATCTTTAGAAAGACGTCCTGTACATTGGGATTAATATAGGTTAACTAATCGCTACTTTTGAGACAGTATATCGACCCGGTGTTTAATGGTCACAAATGCTGGCCATTAAGTTGTCCGAGTCTTAACTTTCGTACCCCATCCAACCCCATCTCCAAGAAGCGAAAACGGGGTTGGCTGGGATATAAAATAAAACGTTAATTTCGGCTTAAAAAGTTTGCATATTGTTAAATTAAAACATTTAATAGGTAATTTGCAACAGGTTATCGCATTTGATTCAGTAAAAAAAAAATTAAACGTGTTTTATTGTCAAAAAATCCTTTATAAAATATTACTTAGATAAGCTTTCCATTCGCTTAATAGAATTAAGGCGGGACCACGTAATGTTAATGCGCCTTTGTATTAAATCATATCACGGCGTCGTCTACTTGTGGCGTCGTTCACTTGTAGTAAAGCGTCTCCGTGGCCGAATGGTTAACGGCTAACGACGTTGCGTTGTAAACCTTCGCCTCTCACCGCTGCGAGAGTAAGGAAGTGTCGATTCTTACGGATGGCGGGAGGTGTACAGTACTGGTTCTACCCAGTAAAAGTAGGGGGTCTGCCTACACCACAAAAAATCGACCGTCATATATAACCTTACATGTGTTGAAAATTACGTAAAACACCACGCAAACAAACAAACAAACAGACAAACATCTACTTGTAGTAGTGATCCCAATGCTCAACTTTACAGTTCTTACAGTATTTGTATGACCCGGTCGGTGATTGAACTCACAACCTCCGCAGTCAAGGCTGACTAGGCCTCGCTGCGAAATATAGCATTATATCGGTCATCCAATCAAACTGAGAGTTTCGTCATAACTTTTTAAATTTGCGACGATTTATACAAAATAAGAAAAAAAACAATAAATTTGTCTTATGTTTTATAGTATACCGAGTCTTAAAATAATGTGCGCTCATCTATGTTTGGAAATATTCATAAAAACATGTAATGAACATTTAGCAAAACAAGTTTTAAAAAATACAAAATTACGAATCAATAAAATAATGATACCTTTGTATGAAACGTTCCTCAAAGACAAAAAACGAGCAAAACAAAAACCGCACAATGCATGGAGTTGCACGAAACTCAAGGACTTGAATGGGAAAACACACAATATATGGCATCTTGGTTATTGCTGGTTTTCTGGAAGTTTTCATAAATACTTCTTCTCAAACATAAAGTCAGAGTGTTTGAACACATTTATGACGTAAACCGTTGTTCGTATTGAGGACATTTATGACGTAAAACGTTATTCGATTTATGACGTAAACCGTTGTTCGTATTGAGGACATTTATGACGTAAACCGTTGTTCGTACTGAGGACATTTATGACGTAAAACGTAGTTCGTATTGAGGACATTTATGACATAAACCGTTGTTCGTATTGAGGACATTTATGACGTAAAACGTAGTTCGTATTGAGGACATTTATGACGTAAACCGTTGTTCGTATTGAGGACATTTATGACGTAAACCGTTGTTCGTATTGAGAACATTTATGACGACGTAAACCGTTGTTCGTATTGAGGACATTTATGACGTAAACCGTTGTCCGTATTGAACTCATTTATGACGTAAACCGTTGTTCGTATTGAGGACATTTATGACGTAAACCGTTGTTCGTATTGAACACATTTATGACGTAAACCGTTGTTCGTATTGAGGACATTTATGACGTAAACCGTTGTTCGTAATGAGGACATTTATGACGTAAACCGTTGTTCGTATTGAGGACATTTATGACGTAAAACGTTCTTCGATTTATGACGTAAACCGTTGTTCGTATTGAGGACATTTATGACGTAAACCGTTGTTCGTATTGAGGACATTTATGACGTAAAACGTAGTTCGTATTGAGGACATTTATGACGTAAACCGTTGTTCGTATTAAGGACATTTATGACGTAAAACGTAGTTCGTATTGAGGACATTTATGACGTAAACCGTTGTTCGTATTGAGGACATTTATGACGTAAAACGTAGTTCGTATTGAGGACATTTATGACGTAAACCGTTGTTCGTATTAAGGACATTTATGACGTAAACCGTTGTTCGTATTGAGGACATTTATGACGACGTAAACCGTTGTTCGTATTGAGGACATTAATGACGTAAACCGTTGTTCGTATTGAGGACATTTATGACGTAAACCGTTGTTCGTATTGAACTCATTTATGACGTAAACCGTTGTTCGTATTGAACCATTTATGACGTAAATCGTTGTTTGTATTGAGGACATTCATGACGTAAACCGTTGTTCGTATTGAGGACATTTATGACGTAAACGTTGTTCGTATTGGGGACATTCATGACGTAAACCGTTGTTCGTATTGAGGGCATTTATGACGTAAACCGTTGTTCGTATTGAGGACATTTATTACGTAAACCGTAGTTCGTATTGAGGTTGATTATACAAATTGGAGGGCACACGTTATTTTTTGACTCCGTTTTGCTTGATTATACACATTGTTCTCGAAGGCGTTCTTTTAATATCATAAATATGAAAATAAACAAATGATGTTTACGGTGCAGATTTCCATGCATATTTCATTCAGCATACTAACATATCTCAACAAACTACATAGTCGAACTATAAACAACTTATTTCCATACTCTTTGATATAGTGCATTGCAGACTAAGTTTGTTTCCGATCTCTAAACGTGTTATATTTGGAGACTGGTAATACATACTGAAAAGTGGATCCCTTGGAAGCAACAAACACAAACAAGAGATAAAAGTAGCAGACTCAGTATTATTTAGTCTGTTCATGAGGGGTAATGCGAAGTGCAACACCTCTCAAGCCTCCTAGCACCGGCTTAAGAAATATTCTACTTTAAAGCCACAACGATTGGGCTTGATGATCCCAAAGGACCAGTAAGTAATAACACTATTGATTTATAGTCTTTAATCCCATTGATTATTTTAATCATCGTTGTCTAGTAAATCACATAGCTCAGCATGAGTGCACTCTTGCTTTACACATACATATTTCTGACCCCGTCAGCATATCTGTATTTAACGTTATTTCATTGGATGGAACATAACACGTGAGTTCGTTTTCAAAACTATTTACACATGCATGGACTTTTCTTGAACTACTTTTCTTGAAATTTCACGATAGTCATCAGTATTGTTTTTAATCGCTTTCTCAATCTACTTTTTTTCTGTGGAATTTATGAGTGTGTAAGCATTTCCTGCATCAATTGGTGAACATTTGTGCTGAATTGGCATGTTTGTATCTGCATAAACTCCATTAAAATAAAATGTAATCCTATAAACGATCAATAGATTCTCTATAATAGAGGCATGCCGATTATTTTTATTATCAAGACGAATACATGGTGACTGAAAAGCATGTGCTATATCAAAGGATAGCAGATTTTATTCTTTAATGTTTAGGTTGATGTGGACATCTTGGATTATACTGGAAGTAAAACTTTAGCATATGCCTATACCAGCAAGACATTGAAGGGAATGTCCTTACGTAATTTTCGAATAATCAGCCCGAACGTTTTACATAAGTATCTCAAACAAGTTTGTTCTTGTAGACAATTACGCGGTCCGAGTATTAACCTTTATACCCCATCCAACTCTTCTCTAAGAAGAGAAATCGGGGTTGTCTGTGGTATGAAATAAATCCTTAATCTCGGCTTAAAGTTTTACATATTGTAAAATTAAAACATTTAATGGGTAATATTTTAAACAGGTTATCGCTTTTTGCAGTAAAACAATGTTTTTAAGCGTGTTTTATTGTCGAAATATCCGTTATAAAATCCTGCTTATATAAGCTTTCCCATCTAGTAATGGAATTAAGGCGGGAGCACGTAATGCGTCTATGTAAATAAAGATGGCAGCGGTTCTACAGCTCATAATTATTTCATTAACAATAGTCTCGTAGTAATACCTCTTGTGGTCCTGGAGGAGTAGCAATATCAACATTTCCTTATTGTGACCATCTTGGATTTTGACTGAAATTTGAATTTTATTTTGACTATATACATTTTACAGATTAATTAGTCGTTTAAAACGAGAGAAAGCAAACATCACAGTCGTTTGAAACTGAGAGAAAGCAAACATCACAGGTCATCTAAGTGATTGACAAGTTTATCTTCAATATGTTGATACTTTACTTTTTATATTTGTGCTACATTGCAATATTCTCTACTTTCTAGTTTTTAATTGCGAATTAAAAAGGGACATTTTAAGAATAAAATTGTATGTAAAAATAGTATGGTGGTTATTCACGTCATGTTGTAATATGCTCGAAAAGTAAAATATATATGCCTTTTTTTTCTAAACTCCTAGAATTTCGATATCAGTTTATGAAGCATTCAAATACAGTCAAGAAACCGGAATGTATGTACATTAGCAAAGCGTTTGAATCCACACATATCTGAAAAACGAAGCAACTTCAAAGAGCGTTTATAGTTGTTGTCTCAGTCTGCAACTTGAATCATTTTACGTGTGTGGTTTGTTCACATACTTTAAACACACAGTATGTTTCCATTACATGCTTAGCTGCAAACAGAACTTCCTTGTCGAGGAGTTCCTTTCGGAGCAGCTCTGAGTCCGCAGGCGGCACCTCATAGGAACTGTTTTCCTGGCACCGGAGTAAATGTTGATACATGTTAAAACAAATCAGTTCGCTTTGGAATATTCAAAGGATGATTTAATATCGTTCAGATCAATAGTAATTACATCATTTGTGATAACCGTTGCACACGTGTTGGTATAAACTGTAAATACTTCAAATGATGCTCGTCACTGTATCAGGAAGTTGTGGATTTATGTTCCCGTCCTCGATTTTTCAATAATCTCAATTTCGTAACATTCTGCTAAAATGGGCTTCACATCAATCACCAAAATAATGTATATACTACAACATATTGTACACATTTTGATTCTCCATTTTCACTTGCAAAGACCTCAAATCGTTACATAACCCGGGCGTTTCTTTTACAAGAAACGTTTTACTCTAATTTCATCAAAACTGAACACCTACACACTACTGATAATGCCAACTTAAAGATAACTTACCTGGTGCAACATTTGCATTTTTTCATATCAATGAATAAATAAACATACATCAGCAAATGGGTGTGTATGGTCAACTTTCCTGATAAAGGAAAGTTATACAATACATCACGTGTTGGCAAACTCCGGGTGTATGTTTTTATTCAGTTAATAGTTGTTATGTTTTACATCAATAAACCTCACGCGTTTAATTTTGTTTTGATTGTTACTGATATTCGCGTGTTTACGAGTATGTTGTACTCAGTACGTGCTTGTTTTATGGGCTTGGTTTCTAGGACATGGATAAAAATGAGTTATATTACAATGTTTTCAACCAGACGAAAACATAATTATTATAGAAATATGACAATTTATCAATATATATTTATTATTTTACATTTTACTAAAATCCACGTGATACCTTATGCAGTTAAACCTCTTCAAAAACTATTTTCGTTTCGTGTTTTATATCTACTGAGCCATACATTATAATGATGATCATTATTAAACATTCTAATACATCCGCACTATATAGCATAGTTTAAAATATCTCGTTATATATCACTGTACTTTTTGCAACGTTAGGAGAGTAAGCAAAGCAATGCGAAATTTCAGTTGTGTGCACTATTTTCGCATTGTAGGTATTAGAATAGAAATAGAACATCTTCGTATAATTTATCACGGTTTGTAGTTCAATTGTAAACAATAAATTCACTTGCCCTTACCATTGAAGTCTAAGCCGTGAAATATTACACGATAATTCACCGTAAACGATGTTCTATTTCTTAAGTAACGAACTCTGAATTCGGCGAGCACGGGTTCGAGCCTCACTGACACCACTGGCTTTCATCGGTTTGTTCTAAGGCAAGACACTTCCCTTAGCCTCTTTGATCAGATGTGGAATTAAGCCAGGTTTCCCTGTATCGGACTGCATTCTCCGAGCACGTTAAAGAAATAAAGAAATCTGTGTGACGGTATCAGTAGAGCACGGTTTCCGGACTTGTCTGTATCATTCTCATCTCATTCGGGCGATTCGAAAACATCTTGTGATCTGTACACGTTTGATGCCACAGTCGAAACATTGATGATTTTACGACCAGTGTAGGCTCAGACCGGCATGCACACTAGGTGCATGCAGGCTGATCAGGTTTACATTGTTCGCCACTCAGTAAGAATGTTTTCCTTAACATTTAATTTGTGAAATATTAACGGAAGGTTTTAATTCAAATTTGAGCAGACGACATTTGAAATTTGGCGGCCAAAGGGTTAAACAGAGATGAGGTACAGTTGCATACACAAACCTGGTTCTGTATTTACACACGCGTGAATTACCTAGACGCATCTCAAAACTATCATAAACTAAACTAGTCCAAAGATACTTTGCACATGCTTTGTCGTATTTAGCTTATGTTTTAAACCATTACTGAACAATAAAGTACAATTTCTAAAGAGTGTTTCGAAGTATCTCTCTCAATAAAACATATGTATTTTTTTAATCGGTGCATAACCTATATGTTATAACCAATCTAAAAAAAAGATAGAGGGAAAAAGAAACATGTACAGTACAGCATAAAGATATCAACAAAAATAACCACACTCAATAGCACGATTTTAGGACAATAAATAAAAAAGCAGGGGTAAACACTCTATGTCGAAGGTTAACATGAGTTGTAAACTGGTTTCAATCTTTCTTTCCATCTTTTTAATATATAACATCAAGACAATTTGAAAAGAAAGTCTCTCTAACATGTTTCTCTTAGACTGTTTAATGCAGGTGTAACAGTGGTGTCATAGTGGTGTCCTAGTGGCATTCCATTATATTTACATGTAACTAATCACAGCAAATATAAATTGTAGTCTATTTAAAGGCTGGTACGTCTATACATTTAGAAGTATATGTGGATTTTCTATTATTTGGCGAAAACGGTTTTACCGTTTTCAGTCATATGCTATCACTCATAGACCGGATACATCGATTTAGCGCACCACGCGGATGTTACCATATTTTTCAAGACTAGACCTATTTTACTGAACGCAGTATCTCAGTCCGATGATTTGTCTAGATGTTTGCGCGGCTTGTAATGTTTGTATTCACAATCAAGCGTCGAAGATGATCAAGACTATTGCTCAGTATGAAAACATCAAATAAAACCTGGAACGCGCACCTTTTTTGGATGGTTTAATTTGCGGGATCTGGTACGATTTTTGATGTGATTTGCGGCGCGAAAAGAAAATAATATTGTTTTTGTTATATGATGCAATGGATAAATATAAGGAAGGAAAATAGAACCTTATTGTTTGATTCTAATCACATGTGTATTATTAATTATAAATAAAACGAAGTAAAAGTAGCGATTCAATATCGACATAAAGTATTTACTGGCAAATATGCATTGGTAATAACAATTTTGGGGCAAGTTAATCAAAATCAGGGCAAGTGTCTTTTCAGTCAGGGCAAGTGGACTTTTGAAATCTACTTGCCCTGGGCTATTCCCAATTTTAATTTTCTTGGAGCACTGTTGTGGCGACTACTCCTCTGAAACTACTGGACAGACTTTTCATGAAACTTCACAGGAATGTTGCTCTTGATGTTTAGTAATACATGTCAGCCGGAAATTCATGATGGCCGACACCGCTTAAAATAGATTTTTACAAATACAATTTCTTGCCGGCCACTTCCCAAAAACTACAAGTGTTATTGATTTGGAACCTTAAACCAAAATGAATGGCAAGCATGTGGTTGGTCCTAACCAAAATTCATTTCGATTCGAAGTCCAACATGGCAGCCAGTGCCCATTTTGTTTATATACAGTATTACAGGAAAAACTTGTGGCGACTACTCCTCTGAAACAACTTCATGGATTTTCATGAAACTTTACAAGAATGTTGCTCTTGCTGTCTCGTTGGTCCTAGCAAAAAAAACAGACGGGCCGGAAATTCAAGATGGCTGCCACAGCTACAAATATATTTTACACAATACAAGTTTGTGGCGACTACTTCTCAAAAACCATAAGTAATATTGCTTTGGGTTCTTTACTAAAATGACTGGCCTGATATGTAGTTGGTCCTACACAAAGGTCATTTTGATGTCAAACATGGCCACCAGCGGCCATCTTCGTTATAAAGGAAAAACTTGTGACGATTACTCTGCAACAACTTGATGGATTTCCATGACATTTTACAGGAATGTTGCTCTTGCTGTCTAGTTGGTCATAAGTAAAAATCAGTTCGGCCGGAAATTCAAAATGGCCGCCACAGCTAAATATACATTTCTAAAAATACAAATTAATGGCGACTACTAAAAAACCGGTTTTAACTAACTATCTCAAACAATAACTTGCCTCTCGCTCAGTGGATAAGGTCGCCAAGGCTTAAGAGATCTATAACATATAACAAGAATCATTTCGCCTATAAAAAATCATAACAATTTATACAATATTTTATCTTAACTATAGGAACAGCTCAAAACCGTTCGCTTACTAATGTTTTCGCCATTCAGTACGCAGTACTTTGATATTAATAATAGCAAGAGTTTAAACGTTACATAATTGTCAACAAAGTTACATAACAAATGCGTGTCTACGTCATGCAAATAATACGGGCTAATACTCGTTATTTGTAAGCTAGATCTGCTATTGTAATGTTATTTTCATTGCGCATGCGCAAGCCTATACATTCTCTTCCGGCCAAAAAAGTATAGAGAGCGGTATGTAATTGTTCATGTTCTGTAAAATACTGAATTTTTCCTTGCCTTTCAGTCATTTTCTTTATTAGTTTGCAACAGCTTAATGATCCGATGTTAACAAGTATTCCGCCATACTTTCTATTCACGATGCTTTCAAATTAATCAGATTTTTGAAGATTTGTGTTTTGTCTGGATGCTCTCGTAACGTAAGCATATACAGCTTTATATTGCCATTTCTGAATATATACTGGCGAACTCATATAGGGTGTAAAGTTTTGTAATGCATATTTTCACTTTGTAATTAATTTGGATAACCCTTTCTTTCCTTGCAAGTAAGCGTGTTAAATACAGCGGCCCCTGCATGTATCATGCTCTCATTTAGATATCCTGCGGTTTTAAATATATGTTCCTCTCCGGGACGTTGCGTTGTAAACCTTCGCCTCTCACCGCTGCGGGTTCGAATCGCACTGGGAGCTCGACTTATACGTGAGGAAGTGTCGATTCTTACGGGAGGTGTACAGTATTGGTTCTACACAGGAAAAGTGAGTGGTCTGCAAAAAATCGACCGTCATATATAACCTTACATGAGTTGAAAATGACGTAAAACAACATACACGCACATCAAGAAATGTTCAGAGTTAAATGTGTTAATTGATATTACTACAAAAAGGGAAGCTATTCGTCTTCAAGGTATAAAAGTTGTTTCCAGAGCAATAACCTTAACACAAAACATATATTATGGATTACTTCAACGATAATACAACGATGAGAATGTCATATAACGCTTCATAAATAATGCGGTGTGGGGTTGTTTTGTTAAACAAAGTAATTAACACAGGCACGCATATAACATAAATAAACATTTACGTTGAGATATTTATAGAGACAGCTTACGGAATGAATAAATGTCTTTGAACTTGACAAAAAAGTAATATTGTTGTGCATGAGTGCAAATTCTGACTTGATCACTTGCAGCAATGGGTATGTATGTAAACATGGTTTTAAAGGGACACACGGCAATCTTTGTTTTATCAAGCACATTACAATATCGTCTCGATTTATTAATCCATTATCATTTTGACTTTATACCTGCCTGCATATCATTACATAAAAAAAATAGTTTTCGTTTTTCCTTCTAACTTTCTTAAAAAGGTTTAAATATATTATTGGTACAATATAATTAACAGTTAGTAATATGCACAAGTAATTTACTTTAAAATATGCGAATAATTAGTATTAATGATTGAACGAATGCAAGTTATGTAGAAAAACAAACGGGGGCGCCTCAAGTTTTAAAAAAAAAATCAAGATTGCCGTATGTCACTTCAACAGTCATTCAGTCATTTCACGACGATGTTTACTTGTAACATTGAGCTCAGTGCTCAACTGTATCGTGATGCCACACTGGAATACATACCGTAGACCCACTCCGCCCAGCCATATTCATATACGAACACGGGGCCTACCAGTCCTAGACCTAACGTTTTATATTCTGAACGTCAAGCAATGATTAAACCCACGGCCTCTTGTCTGCGAGGCGATGTGTCTATCCATACTATTCTTTTAAATATTGGAACTTGTTCTGAACTTTGAGAAGCATTGCAATACTAAACTATCTCTTTAACTAACAGACACAATTTAAATGACCTTCCGCAAATTATTCATCTTCACATAATATGTTAAGCCAATTTTCAGAAAGAAATTTCAAGATGAATTGAATTGAATGTTGTTTAACGGCTCATCAACACAGTATAGGTTATTTAGAACCTGCCCTACTCTTATTATCGAATAGATTCCTATGGTTCTTTAACGTGCTCGATGGATAGACCGATATACGGGACCGCCCGGTTTACGTCCCCATCCGACGGACGAGGCTAAGGGAAAGTGTCTTGCCCAAGAACACACGGACGGAACTCAGTGGCACCACGGAGGATTGAACCCGGGGCCTCCGGTTACAAATCCGCCGCGCTACCGACTGCGCCACGCCAGCCCTCAAATTTCAAGATGAAACACATGTTCTGCTTAAGCCGAAAATATGTTTGTTTTCAATCGTTGCTTTTGTTATTGCAAGTCAATGAGATCATGTCTAGAACTTGAAGCATGTTTGTTGGCTTTCTACAATTTATTTTCACCTAATTATCTGCCTATATTTGTTTGATTGCATTAGGTACTCATCCAATGTTCTGTCCTCGTATTGTCAACATGATGCTATGTGTTCATTAATTAACACCAGGAACTAAATGTTATAGTAATGAAATGCTTCGACGTTATTTCTCTGTATTCAAAAAAACGAAGTAATTATTTCGATTTTAGTGTAGCACATCTGTTTCATTTACTGACACGTGTAATCAATGCCACACATAAAGCTTTAGTGAAATGTAATCACTGATATATATCAAATCCACAAGGACATATATATTATAATGTATCTGAAAGGGACACATGATAATAATTATGTTGGTTATGTCAGTATTGCATTTCATATGATTGATATGTTTCAGCATGTGCAGTCCATATTAAATCGCATACAATTATATACTGAAAGGAAAAAGAAACGCATAATGGGTATTTCCGCTATATATTGTATGTTTAATATGCTACTGCTAATCGAATGGTACGGGGCGACATTAGGCCTGTCTTTCCGGAAAGAAAGTTTAAACAGCACCGAACACAACAATGGTTACCACTTTAAAGTTTCATTATCGACAGAATGCGCATTTGGCTCAAGCAGGTAAGCAAACTTAGGCTTTAAATGTTGCAATATATTAACATTAAACATAATACTGAAATGGCTTGACTTTTTCAAGCGAAACTTCAACATGTATGCATTTCGTGTAACAAAGTATACTTTGATTAAAAGGTCTACTACATGGCGGAGTTGTTCTTTCTGTAATTAGTTGTAGCCCCTTTTTGTACAAAACACGTTGAGATATATCTGGAATAATTACGTGAAATAAGGTGTGTGTATTAGTGTAGTATAGCCAATTTGTGAGTATGCGTTCTTTTTTCCTTTCAGTATATTAAACAGATGCATTTCTTGTCTTATATACTGATGTGCTTATTACATAAGAAGTGTTTTGTTTCTTAAAGTGTGTTATCTCTTTAACGCATAAGAAACATTTCTGTTTTTGTTTGAAAAACATATACACTCAATATGAACCTATATAGAAACACTGAGGATGAGTCTCACGATAATAGGACGTTTTGGTCTCTGACTATTTTGTCATCAATAATGACAGAATTTCTGTCCCTAGGGATTTGGAGTTTCTATGCAGCCTGGTTCACTATATATAATTTCGTTAAAGTTATTTGGAGATTAGCAAATCTTTACTTTTTAGCTCGACTATTCGAAGAATAAGAGAGCTTATGTAATCACCCCGGGGTCGGCGTCGGCGTCGGCGTTGGTGTCGGCGTCGGCGTCGGCGTCCCACATCAAGGTTTGCGTGTAAGCTGTGTTTACAAGTCTATATCTCTTACATTTCTTATCCCAGCACAACCAATTTTTTCATGGGCTTCCTTATAGCATTATCTTAAGGGCTGCATAAGCAATTTTGGTTCTTGTTACCCATGGGCTCCCATGGAACCCAAATTATGATAGCCCATAAAATATCCGCCATTTCACATCAAATTTTGCGTGTAAGCTGTGTTTACAAGTCTATATCTCTTACAGTTCTCACCCTAGCACAACCAAATTTGGCAATTAGCTTCCTTATAGCATTATCGTAAGGGCTACTTAAGTAATTTTGGTTCCTGTAACCCCTGGGCTCCCATGGAACCCTAATTCTGATAGCCCTTAAAATATGTCTGTTTCACATCAAATTTTGCGTGTAAGCTGTGTTTACAGGTCTATATCTCTTACATTTCTTGTCCTAGCTGAACTACATTTTAGAATTGGTTTCCTTATAGTATGTTGTAAAGGGTTGGATAAGTAATTTGGTCTTCTGCAAATTCTGGGCTCCCATGGAACCCAAATTGTGATGGCCCATAAAATGTGCAATAAAGGCAGATCTAGGTTTGCATGTAAGCATGTATATATCTATAATTTTGGATTGGGATTTGTTATAGCATTATGCATCTTATTACTTCACCCATATTGGGGCATGGGCTTCCTCCTCCCCCCACCCAACCACCCGCCCCCACCCCCTCCACACTTTTTTTTTTTTACATATTTCTGTGTTGTTTTAGTCAATTCTTACACATATACACCCAACCCACTCCCGCTTCTCACCCCCACTCTCCCCACTTGAATTTTTTTTTTTTTTACATATTTCTGTGTTGCTTTTGTCAATTCTTACACATATATGTTGCTGCTCCCCCACCCCGCTGCTCCCCCCTCCACCCCCCCCCCCCACTCCCCACTCCCCCCCACTTGAATTATTTTTTTTTTATTATTTTTTTTTACATATTTCTTTGTTGTTTTAATCAATTCTTACACATATATGTTGCCACCTCCCCCCACCCCAACCCACTCCCGCCTCTCACCCCGCTCCCCCCCCCCCACCCCACTCCCACTTGAAAATCTATATATATATTTATTTTTTTTACATATTTCTGTGTTGTTTTAGTCAATTCTTACACATATATGTTGCAACCCTCCCCGCCCCAACCCCCCCCCCCCCCACCACCCCGCCCCTCATCCCCTCCCCCCACACTTGAAACTTTTTTTTTTTTTTACATATTTCTTTATTGTTTTAGTCAATTCTTACACATATATGTTGCCCCCCCCCCCACCCCAACCCACTCCCGCCTCTCATTCCTGCACCCCCCACCCCACCCTACCCCCACTTGAAACTCTCTATATTTTTTTTTTTTACATATGTTGCTGTTGTCAATTCTTAAACATGTTGCCCCCACTCTTCCCCACCCCCACTTAAAACTTTTTTTTTACATATTTCCATCTGCCAGCCCCCCCCCCCCCCCACCCCACCGCCCCAACCACAAGCTCGAAACTAGAATAATTTTTTTTTTTTTTTTTTTACATATTTCTGTGTTTTTGGTCAATTTTTACACATAGCTTCTTACACAAAATGTTGCTCCCTCGCCCCCCCCCCCCCCCCTGCATCTCTCCCCTCCCCCTCCCCCTCCCCCCTCCCCCACACACACTCGAAACTCTTTTTTTGTTTTGTTTTACATATTTCTGTGTTGTTTTGGTCAATTCTTACTTCTTACTAATTCCTGTGTTGGCCCCCCTCCCCCCCAACACACACACACATACACACACATTTCCACCCCACCCACGCTCGAAACGAATAATTTTATTTAATGTTTATTGTTTTTTTATATATCTGTGTTGTTTTGGTAATTTCTTACACATAGCTTCTTACACATATATGTTGCCCCCTCCACCCCACTCCCACACACTACTCCCACCCCCTCCCCCCCCCCCCCCACACACACACACACTCGAAACTCTTTCTCTTTTTTTCTTCTTTTTTTTACATATTAAATCAATCTAATTTTTTATTTTATTTTGTTTTACCA
>JAWPHD010009372.1:0-104579 GCA_037043455.1 Cyrtodaria siliqua | reverse complement strand
CGTTGAAACGTTGTAAAATGAGTGCAATTGTTACATGGTTGAGTACGAACACTTTTGTTTTATAATAAACACCTCGGTATTTGTTTTAAATGGTTGTTTTGCTTGGTTTTTTGTTTAGACACTTTGTTTAGATTGGTTTGCGTAACATTCTACCAACTGGGTTAGGTGAAGTATATGTGCATATAATAATATATAATATGAAACAAATGGAAATATTCGAATCTGTAGAATCAGTTTGACGTTATAAGAATGTCAACAAGTAGGTACAACAGTCGAACAGGAAAAATAGCTTTCACAGAACACGAACACAATCAACTAAAACAAGCATTGACATAAACAACAATTACAATGTTAATAATAACAATGCAAATGACATCACGGTCAGGTTAGTGGAACGGTCAGTGGAAAAGGGAAACTGGGCGTTTAAATCAGGTTTAAGGGTGCATAAACCTCACTCTTATCCGATCGCCATCCCAACAAAACGTGACATTGCTAATAAATAAATTCCTGCCGGGTAATATTCTCTATCAAACAAGGCAGCATTAATAGGCAATATAAGTATAACACATAGATGATCATGCATATATGAATATAAAAAACAAAAGCATAGAAAGCCACAATGCAATTACTCGCCCTTTGAAGATTTAGGTCGACGTGATGACCATAGTGTCCACAGTTTATCCGGTCATCGCACAATCAATGAGGAAAGTGTCAAATTGTAAATGGGTCCACCGCTAAACATGCTAAACATTGAGACTCTTCATGAACGGTAGTAAATAGTGCTTGCTACCGTTCAGGTCCGCTCGACTTGTGTTGAACAGAACTCAATATTTAAATTGTCAGAAGTACAGAAATTAGAACCATCCCAAAGATGGTATGCATATGATGATTAATGCAATTTAATGGAACTTTCAATGAGGTATTTTCACACCATTCCAAAGCAAATTTATTTAAGAATTGTTTTTCATTTTTTTGCGGTATTATTGAAGTATAACACGTCAATGATGGGTCACAAATTGTACAAAACATAATTACAAACTTTTATCAATGATAATCTTTGCTGACCGTCCATTTTATTTCACATGCCCTAGTAACTCTAAATTAAATTTATTTCAGTTGAACCGATCAGCCAAATCACAAATTTTCAAATTTGAAATCTACTCCGCCCGAAGTAGATATTTACCTTTCCTAAAAGAAATATGTTTCTAGTGGCGTAGCTGCTTTTAGGCACTGCATGCAGACCAGACCCCGGCCGAAAACCTTTTCCCTGATATGTTATCTTTATCCTCAAAAATGTCTCCTCAAACTCGTCAGAGTGCACCATTTTACCAGCGGAAAAAAGGTTTATTTAATGTCGGTTGTTCTTATTGATTCAGCTTTTAAAAATCACATGACATATACATAATCATCAATAGCGTTACGATTGTAACATTAAGCTAAAGAGTTTACTGAGTATATTAACTATTTATTTATCTATTAGTAACGTTTCGTTAGATCTACGTCATCGTGACTAGGATTGAAAAAGAGATAAGAAACTCAGGCGTGTAGCCATGTGGAAGCTAGGCCCGGGGAGCATGCCTGGACCCCTCGGGCATATACCCGGGGAGCATGCCAGGACCCCGTCGGGCCTATGCCCGGGGAGCATGCATGGACCCCTATGCTGTTATTTTGGCCTAGCTCTGTATGATATAAAGTTGCTTATCGCGATATTTTTCCGACTTTAAATCTCCCTTTTCCAAAATGTTATGACAAAGCTCCGTTTAATCGTTCTGTTATATTAGAATGTATGCTGAGATTAAATACAAACCGATTAGCATAAAAGTGTTTCATATATAATTGCCATCATCACCCATCAGTGGCATAGTTGATTATAGGCACTACAGGCGCCTACAACTTTTTCCCAAATAAGAAAATTCTTAAAAAACGAGGGCTTTCAAATAGTACGTGGACTTTTTCGATATTGACGTAAACCTTTAAGATTCATACATGTTGTAATCCAACTCATAAGAAATCAAATGATTTAAACAAAAAATCGATACCATGTCTAATTACGTTGCAATAAATGATATATTAGGGCCAGAAACCCATCTACGTCCAGCAATCCAAAATATGACGTCTGTAGTTTATAACTGCATTTCGGAAATGGCTAAATAAACGGAAAATACGCAAAACTAAAGTAGCATTGTCAGTGGTATTCCAAAATTACAATCATCAAATTTTGTGAATAGTGACCATGGAGAACTAGAATAAATATAAATAAGTAGACAGACACTTCCTCGCGTTCAAGTTGAAATTGGCGACGTCAGAAAAAAATCACGGAGCGCTAAAATGTTAATGAAATGTTAAAGAATAGGAATTTTTAATAAAACAAAATGTTTAATACAAAAATGAAATAGAGAAACATAAAATTTTAAACTCTTACATATTTTCTTCAAAGTATATATGTTAATAAATTAAGAATACTGATATATGTTCAATAAACATGTCTTTTGGAATGACTATGCTATTTGTTTTCTAAATATTTTGAATATTTGTACTAATCTCGATCAAATTCATATGATCTCTTTCCGAAGCTGTGATATACTTACAAAACATGATTATTCAACAATGATGTACTATATTTATTTAATGCCAACGATGAATAATACAATAATCTAATTAAATAACAATTACGTCTGTTATTTCTAGCATTTGTCATCATTTATAATGTTAGGTTGTTGTTGCTTTCACGGCGACGCCATAGCACACAAATGACAATGACGTGCTCCGTGGCGGCTATAGTGGGGTTGTAAAAATTCGTATTTCTTGTAATCTGTTCCAAATAATTTTATAATATTTTTCCAAGAAAAAATAACTTCGACGAATAGTGTGGGTACAGCTACAAAAACTGTACCGGTATTGTGAACCGAGGTTTTATTTACTGTGCCGGTATTACAGATTTTATCTGCATACTTTCAATGCATCTAAACTTCCTGCAAAATTCTGCATACTCTGTGAAGTCAATATAAAAGAATATATAAATTAAATAATATAATTATTCCTCTATTCTGCATACTCTGTGTAGTCAATATAAAAGAATATATAAATTAAATAATATAATTATTCCTCTATTCTGCCTACTCTGTGTAGTCAATATAAAAGAATATATAAATTAAATAATATAATTATTCCACTATTCTGCATACACTGTGTAGTCAATATAAAAGAATATATAAATTAAATAATATAATTATTCCTCTATTCTGCATAGTCTGTGTAGTCAATATAAAAGAATATATAAATTAAATAATAAAATTATTCCTCTATTTTGCATACTCTGTGTAGTCAGTATAAAAGAATATATAAATTAAATAATATAATTATTCCTCTATTCTGCCTACTCTGTGTAGTCAATATAAAAGAATATATAAATTAAATAATATAATTATTCCTCTATTCTGCCTACCCTGTGTAGTCAATATAAAAGAATATATAAATTAAATAATATAATTATTCCTCTATTCTGCATACTCTGTGTAGTCAATATAAAAGAATATATAAATTAAATAATATAATTATTCCTCTATTCTGCATACACTGTGTAGTCAATATAAAAGAATATATAAATTAAATAATATAATTATTCCTCTATTCTGCATACTATGTGTAGTCAATATAAAAGAATATATAAATTAAATAATATAATTATTCCACTATTCTGCATACCCTGTGTAGTCAGTATAAAAGAATATATAAATTAAATAATATAATTATTCCTCTATTCTGCATACTCTGTGTAGTCAATATAAAAGAATATATAAATTAAATAATATAATTATTCCTCTATTCTGCCTACCCTGTGTAGTCAATATAAAAGAATATATAAATTAAATAATATAATTATTCCTCTATTCTGCATACCCTGTGTAGTCAATATAAAAGAATATATAAATTAAATAATATAATTATTCCTCTATTCTGCCTACCCTGTGTAGTCAATATAAAAGAATATATAAATTAAATAATATAATTATTCCTATATTCTGCCTACCCTGTGTAGTCAGTATAAAAGAATATATAAATTAAATAATATAATTATTCCTCTATTCTGCCTACTCTGTGTAGTCAATATAAAAGAATATATAAATTAAATAATATAATTATTCCTCTATTCTGCCTACTCTGTGTAGTCAATATAAAAGAATATATAAATTAAATAATATAATTATTTCTCTATTATGCATACCCTGTGTAGTCAATATAAAAGAATATATAAATTAAATCTATTCTGCATACCCTGTGTAGTCAATATAAAAGAATATATAAATTAAATAATATAATTATTCCTCTATTCTGCATACTCTGTGTAGTTAATATAAAAGAATATATAAATTAATATATGAATATATAAATTAAATAATATAATTATTCCTCTATTCTGCATACTCTGTGTAGTCAATATAAAAGAATATATAAATTAAATAATAAAATTATTCCTCTATTTTGCATACTCTGTGTAGTCAGTATAAAAGAATATATAAATTAAATAATATAATTATTCCTCTATTCTGCCTACTCTGTGTAGTCAATATAAAAGAATATATAAATTAAATAATATAATTATTCCTCTATTCTGCCTACCCTGTGTAGTCAATATAAAAGAATATATAAATTAAATAATATAATTATTCCTCTATTCTGCATACTCTGTGTAGTCAATATAAAAGAATATATAAATTAAATAATATAATTATTCCTCTATTCTGCATACACTGTGTAGTCAATATAAAAGAATATATAAATTAAATAATATAATTATTCCTCTATTCTGCATACTATGTGTAGTCAATATAAAAGAATATATAAATTAAATAATATAATTATTCCACTATTCTGCATACCCTTAGTAGTCAGTATAAAAGAATATATAAATTAAATAATATAATTATTCCTCTATTCTGCATACTCTGTGTAGTCAATATAAAAGAATATATAAATTAAATAATATAATTATTCCTCTAATCTGCCTACTCTGTGTAGTCAATATAAAAGAATATATAAATTAAATAATATAATTATTCCTCTATTCTGCCTACCCTGTGTAGTCAATATAAAAGAATATATAAATTAAATAATATAATTATTCCTCTATTCTGCATACCCTGTGTAGTCAATATAAAAGAATATATAAATTAAATAATATAATTATTCCTCTATTCTGCATACTCTGTGTAGTCAATATAAAAGAATATATAAATTAAATAATATAATTATTCCTCTATTCTGCCTACCCTGTGTAGTCAATATAAAAGAATATATAAATTAAATAATATAATTATTCCTATATTCTGCCTACCCTGTGTAGTCAGTATAAAAGAATATATAAATTAAATAATATAATTATTCCTCTATTCTGCCTACTCTGTGTAGTCAATATAAAAGAATATATAAATTAAATAATATAATTATTCCTCTATTCTGCCTACTCTGTGTAGTCAATATAAAAGAATATATAAATTAAATAATATAATTATTTCTCTATTATGCATACCCTGTGTAGTCAATATAAAAGAATATATAAATTAAATCTATTCTGCATACCCTGTGTAGTCAATATAAAAGAATATATAAATTAAATAATATAATTATTCCTCTATTCTGCATACTCTGTGTAGTTAATATAAAAGAATATATAAATTAATATATGAATATATAAATTAAATAATATAATTATTCCTCTATTCTGCATACTCTGTGTAGTCAATATAAAAGAATATATAAATTAAATAATATAATTATTCCTCTATTCTGCCTACTCTGTGTAGTCAATATAAAAGAATATATAAATTAAATAATATAATTATTCCTCTATAAATTTTCCAAAATCGAATGAAAATTCGCTTATAAACATCGGAAAACTAGTGTAAACAAACGATGTCGTCACTTTCATTTCATCTTATTTGTTATTTAATAACATACTACATGTAGCATCATTGTCGTGCCTTAAATGGTATGGGATGGTGTGTTGTCCGTCTTCCGTCGTCCGTCGTCCGTTAACTTTTCTTCAAACGACTTCTCCTCAGAAACCGCTTGGCTAATTTTGACCAAACTTCACATGGATAATCCTTAGATGAATGCTTTTAGATTTGTTAAAATTAGGTCAGCGCTACATCCAAGATGGCTGCCATTACCATATATAATCGAAACCTTAAAAAATCTTCTTCTCCAGAACCGCTGGACAGATTTCAACAGTTTTTCTTTTAAAATGATCGCCAAGGCCTAAACTATCAAGATTGTTCAAATAAAGTCCCCGGGGTCAAAAATGGCCGTGCCCCGGGGGTCCAAAGTTTGTATATTGAGGTTTTGCATGTTTTTCATATAGACATATAGGAAAAAACTTTAAAAAATCTTCTTCTCTGAAACCACAAGGGACAGAGCTCTCATGTATTACATGTAGCTTCAGCTTATGGTCCTCTACTAAGTTTGTTCAAATGGTGACCCTGGGGTCAAATTTGTCCCCGCCCCGGGGGTCACAGTTTTACATAGACTTATATAGGATTTTTTTTTTTAAATCTTCTTCTCGGAAACTGCAACAGCCAGAGGTTTGATATTTTGCATTTACTATAAGCTTATGGTCCGTTACCAAGTTTGTTCAAATGATGACCCTCGGGTCACATTTGGCCCCGCCCAATGGGTCACAGTTTTACATGGGCTTGTATAGGGAAAAACTGAAAAAAATCTTCTTCTCTGGAACCACATGGCACAGAGCTCTCATGTATTACATATAGCATCAGCTTATGGTCCTCTACTAAGTTTGTTCAAATGGTGACCCTTGGGTCAAATTTGTCCCCGCCCCGAGGGTCACAGTTTTACATAGACTTATATAGGATTTTTAAAAAAAAATCTTCTTCTCGGAAACTTCAAGAGCCAGAGGTTTGATATTTTTCATTTATTATAAGCTTATGGTCCTTTACCAACTTTGTTCAAATGGTGACCCTGGGGTCACATTTGGCCCCGCCCCAAGAGTCACATGTTTTACATAGACATGTATAGGAAAAAAGATTTAAAAAATCTTCTTCTCGGAAACTGCATGAGCCAGAGGTCTAATATTTTGCTGTTGCTATAAGCTTATGGTCCTTTACCAATTTTGTTCAAATGGTGACACAAATGGGGTCACATCTGGCCCCGGCCTGCGGGGGTCACAGTCGTACATAAATGCTTGTTTTAAAAAATTTAATTTCTTTATTTTTTAATTATTTTTTTTATATATATTTTTTTTTTCTTTATTTCTTTTTTTTCTTTTCTTTTTTTTTTTTTTTTTTTTTTTTTTTTTTTTTATTATTATTTTTTTTTTTTTTTTTTTTTTTTTTATTAACTTGGAAAACCAGCCAGATTAGACCAGTTATGGCGGAGTTATGGCTATATTTTGCCTGTTGAAGACGATAGTCACTTGCTTCATTGATGTCATAAGAGCCATATTAGCCAGTAGAGCGTCCACAGGCCCTCTTGGGCCTCTTGTTTATTATAGGTCTCGAAGAAGTTATTTTTTCTTGAAATATTTTTCAAATAGTTTTATAATATACACTGATATGAAAGCGCGAAACTTTATTGCTATATAATTCAATTATTTTGATTTATAAAAGTGTAATAACTATTAAAAATGTCCACGTATTATTTGAACGTATATAATTAAAAAAAAATGAAGGTGGTAAATTGGGTGATAGGGTGTTGTTGTAAAATCGAAATGTAGACCTTTTGTAATAACGTTCAGAATTATAACGTTTCGCCGATGCAATCTTGAAATCCATCCAAAAAAATTAATTTTGGTTATTTTAAAAAAAGTCTCCCCAAACTCGTAAGAAGGCACCATCTTACATTTAATTTTAAAACATAATGGGCGAGGGGGCGAGCAGGCTGCCATAGCCGACTAGCAAATTGCGGCTATGATGCTCAATTGATTGGGCCTAAACTTAATAGCGGCCAGCTACGCTCCTGCACAATAATAATGTATGATGACCTCCACCACCACATCACTACCTCACCAATATACCGCAAAATTAATTTGTAATTACCTCCAAACTCGTTCATTCCATCATTGCTGGTTTATTTTCCTTTTAAAGAAATGTGTCTATATTATCAACACATACACAATGCTTACCGTTTAGGCCCGTAGCCAGCCCTGAAATTAAATCGATGCAAATCCCTTCCTCGGGGTCTAAGGACATGCCCCCAGGAAACAAATGTTGACTAAATGAGATTTCCTGATGTAAGTGCATTCCACAGGCAAGACTTTCAGTTCTTTATTAGACAATTATATTCAAGGGTATTTAATTTATTGATTAGCTATAACATTAAACTGTTTATTCAATGTTTGGTACTTTTTCAAAATTGTACCGAGGCAACTGCCTTGGTAGCGTAGCTACGGGCCTGTATGTACGTTATACTTTTGATTTCATATAATGGAATCAAAGTCAGTAGCAAGCAATATATTTAAGACAACATGTACACAGTGCCTGGAAATATACGTTAAAGGGACACATGGCACTCTTGAGATTTATGCCATGCATTAAAATTAGCATATCGATTAATCTTGTAACATTTTGACTTTAAACCTCCTTCATATAATTAAATACAAATTTGAGATTTGTTTCCGTTATTTTACCAGGTTTTATTTATTTATTTTTTTGTTTTGTTTTCAAATAAGTGGGGCAATAATCAATAATTAATAACAAATGTAAATACAATTTGCCTTGGACTATTCTAATTATAATTATTAAAGATTGCGCATACGCAGGTTATGTAGGTAAAAAAACAAAAATCATAAATCAATAGGCCATCGGCCCGTGAGATACTATAAATGCATATATACATAGAATCATGTTGTCATTTGTCTGAGTATATATACGATGTTAATATCGAAAGGAAACAAAACGTGTTTGCGTACATATGTCCTAAGTATTAAACGCATTTTAATTTAAACTTCTTGCTGTTGAATACTAACAGTCATCGTTTAACATACCGTAACTATACTATTCCTTCTCTACTTGCTTCAATAAGTTCAATCTTCGAGTATTGACAATTTAATCTTAAAGGTACTGTAGACGATCTGGAAGAGTGATTGTGTCAATCCGGACACAAATGAAACATTTTAATAATGAACTTCAGTTTCATATGAAATGTACATATGCATTAAAAGAAGCCGCATGTTACCTTCGGGTTAATTATTGTTTATAAAAATGTTTGGATCTTTCGTAGGTTTTTGCGCACAATATGACCAATGTATGTGTCGACGTGCCTTAAAACACTATTCATTCATTCTGAAAAACACGACGACTCGGCTAGTTTTAGTTGCGAAATCATCGATATTGATTAAATCTGTGTTTACGTTGGTAATAGTTGTGCGTATTATCCAAATAAAATGTACGTCGACTACAAAACAAGAATGTATAAGAACCGTTAAGTATCAACCTGTTAAGTATCAACCTAGGTTGATGCATATGATAATGTACACTGCATATGGAAAAAAAATGAAACACAGTTTCATAGTTTTGTTCGTATTTGGATTGATGCCCAGAGTTCTTCAAGAATTCCTCCAGTCCCTTTAAAAACGCATTTAAACTGTATTAATGCTGCAATCATACATATACGTATAACCAATAAGTACTGAAAAAGGTGATCCTTTGAGAGCAACTAACACAATTAAGAGAATAAAGCAGCAGTCTCGGTTTTATTGAGTCTGTTCATGAGAAGTAATGGAAGAAGCAACACTTATCACGCCCCCTAGCACCGGCTTAAGCACCGGCTTAAGCGGTATTCTACTTCAAAGCCACCTATATTGGGCTCGTTGGTCCCAAAGGACCAGTAAAAAACAACACTACTGATTCGTAGCACGGGGAGACTTTTTACAGCCGCCAAGTTTGACACATATTAGTCAAACAAATAATAATAGGTATTTTTTTCTTAAAGTTAATTCTCTCATTAAACTAGTGAAAACGTAGGACATTAATTAGTTGATTGACAAATACATTTGTAATAACACTTTGCATGGTTACCGTGTATAAGAGGAAGGATGGTCAGGGGCAATGAACAATATCATCCAGACCCTACCCGTAGTAGTGCATTCTTAATTTCTTAATATTATGGATGAAAGAATATGTCCTTTTTTCATAAATGGCCATTTCCAGCATGGAAAAAAGAAGTTTTTTGCAAATCCACGTATTTTCATTCAAAATGAAGATAAATTAAGATAACAATAAAAGAACAAGCCTGAAACATTTACTATATGATTTTGGATATCTTCTGCGTAAACCAATTATATAACCAGGCAATGTCTGATATCACTGGTTAACTTGCATCAGAAATGTATAATTGTATACAACAACAAAAAACTTTTAAAATGTCTATTGCGTCTTAAATAATAAAATAATTAATATAATAACAAGCCCGTATATAACGTCAATGGTGGGAACTCAATATCATAATAACATAATAGTATGTGGATGAATACGTAATTAGCCAGCAGTCACCCGAGTGGTTTCACGTTAGTATTGTATAGGTTCGTATTTATGATTGATCAGTTTATTGAAAGACGATCTATATACACTTTACTGAGGTAAACATTGACTGTGCTTGAATAATACACCCGAATGTGGCGGATTGACAACAGGAGCGTAGCTGACCTGAACTGCATGTATAGGCCCGATAAACAAGAAGGAGCTAGTGGGGTGCCGGGTGGGGTTCGGCGGAATGTTCCCTTTCGTTTAAATTTAAAACTTAGGTATGTAATGGTGCGTTTTGGCTTACATCTGACGGAACACTTGTGTTGTAGTTGAAGAAATATTTGTTGCCAAATGTTTGTTGCCAAATTTGATTTACCTACACTGTAAAATAACATATTATGAAACAAATATTGACCCTTAACCTACCTCCCATAACCTTCCCTTCCGGCTTCAGTTTTTATTGAAACTTAGGACTTCCCATTTTTTCTTCATTTCTCAAATTGATGTAGAGGCCCGGGCCTATAGGCTTAGTAGTGGCTACGCCGATAGACAATACAACTGCATAATTATATATGTTGCGTCAAAACCAATGATTCATCTTTCCTATTGGATTCACAAGGTCCTTTAATCCTGAGATAAACTTATCTCAATAATCATCTTTAGTTCGACATGACAGGATTGAGACAAATATCAAACGTTACCGTCCTTTTCAGGATTTAGGCACACATAAGCATAGAACCCAAAATACTGAATACTAAATTGCTGTGCATTGCAATGTTCAGAACCTATGTTGATACATTTCGTAACTGTTTTATAGATGCTGTATAGAAATGATCATGACTAAGTATTATACAAAGTTTGTAAATCATATCACCGTATCGATGTCGTGATAATCACCGTCTTGCTTTCATTTAATATACTGAAGAGAAAAAGAAACTCAACACGCGAATTTTTAGATATATAGTGTATGTACAATATTCTGCTGTTAATCAAATGGTACATGGCTACGTAAGACCGTTCCTTTCGGAAAAAAAGACTATAACAACACATAACACAGCAAATAGTATTCCTTCAGTTTCATTATCGACAGAGCACGCGTTTGGCTCAAGCATGTGGGCAAACTTAGAATGCAAACTTTTGCAAATTTGGTACGTTAAATACAGTACTGAAACGGCTCAATTTTTCAGAGGAACTTCAACATTTATTAATTTCTTCCACAGTTGTGTCCTTTCTCTAACTAACTGCATTATGTTTTACGAAACATCTTGGGCTTTTCTTTGGAATATTATGTGGAATTAAGTGTGCGGTATATACAATATATATAAGGGAAATTCCCGAGTTGCGTTTCTTTTTCGCTTAAGTCTACAATCTGAATTACATAAACATTAAGAATGTAAACTACAAGTTCTTGAAAAGCAAGTAAGTTGAGAAACATATATCTCATAAGAGGTCGTTCGGGCAACATCCACGTCAAAGTAGATAAACCCCATAAATAACCATATCGCTATTGACATAACCATAAATAACCATATCACTATTGATATAAATAACCATAAATAAACATATCACTTTTGATATAAATAACCATAAATAACCATATCACTATTGATATAAATAATCATAAATAACCATATCACTATTGATATAAATAATCATAAATAGATAAACCCCATAAATAACCATATCGCTATTGACATAACCATAAATAACCATATCACTATTGATATAAATAATCATAAATAGATAAACCCCATAAATAACCATATCGCTATTGACATAACCATAAATAACCATATCACTATTGATATAAATAACCATAAATAACCATATCACTTTTGATATAAATAACCATAAATAACCATATCACTATTGATATAAATAATCATAAATAACCATATCACTATTGATATAAATAATCATAAATAACCATATCACTATTGATATAAATAACCATAAATAACCATATCACTATTGATATAAATAACCATAAATAACCATATCGTTATTGATATAAATAATCATAAATAACCATATCGTTATTGATATAAATAACCATAAACAACCATATCACTATTGACATAACCATAAATAACTATATCACTATTGACATCGCATTCCCTATCTTTCTACCTGCCTGCATACCTGCCTACCTGCCTGCCTACCTGCTTATCTATCTATCTATCTATCTATCTATCTATCTATCTATCTATCTATCTACTATCTATCTGTCTGTCTGTCTGTCTGTCTGTCTGTCTGTCGATCTGTCTGTCTGTCTGTTCCCCGCTGATGTTGTTGACCCCCGCACCCACCACAGCTAAAACTTCTGTTTGTATTCCAAGTTTGAACTGATCTAATTTAGATAGTTTTTATTCGCCATTCTATGTGTGATACATTTTACTTAATTATATTTTGACTAAATGTGTGTGCTTTTTATATACATTATTTATACGTATTTTTATATGACATTTTTAAGATGCATAATATCATAAATGTAAGAATAGTTTGCCTAAATAAAACTGAATTCAATTGAAACACGCTCTTGTTAAATATTAATAAGTTTGAACTGCAAGTCGCACGCAGATTTATCTTGCCCCGCTGATACACTGAACGACTTAAAACATTTCCGCTATGTATTGTATGTACAATATGCTGCTTTTAGTCGAATGGTACATGGCTACGTAAGACCTTTCATTTTGGAAAAAAAATACTTAAACAACAAATAATACAGCAAATAGTATTCCTTTAAAGTTTCATTATTGACAATAGTATTCCTTTAAAGTTTCATTATTGACAGAGTTCGCGTTTGGCTCAAGCATGTGAGCAAACTTAGAATGCAAAATTTTGCAAACTATTTACGTTAAATACAGTACTGAACTGGCTCAGTTTTTCAAAGAGCAACTTCAACATTTATGAAGTTCTTGTTACAATGTGTAGTGTGATTAAAACGTCCACAGCATCACAGTTGTGTCCTTTCTCTAATTAACTGCAACTTTTTGTTTACAAAACAGCTTGGTATTTCTTTGGAATATTATGTGCAATTAAGTGTGCAGTATATACAATATATAGCGGAAATTCTCGTGTTGCGTTTTTAAAGTCGTTCAGTATACTTCGAACAGGGGCGCGTGTTAATAACAGTTAGTAATAATACTATGATATAATGTGTTAACATTATGATTAAAATTGGGTTACTGTGCAAATAACTGGAAAGCATGTAGTCACTGTTTTGACTTTTTTCATATACATGTATTTGAGTACAGACACTTTACTTATAAATACAATATATAAGGGAGATAACCCATCATCAAAATAGGTTGTTCATATCGTTGGCTTGTCTCCCTTGTATTATAACAACATAATCTTTATATGTCTTTGTTTACATGTTATGATATTATTATAGTGTGACAGTTATGCCAGAAATGGTCAAATTCAATTACAAAAGATCCTAAATTACTCTGGTTCCAATTTAGAATCAAACATAGGATACTTGGAATCTATTATCAAAAATGAATATTAATAATAATATGTGCAGCTTTTGCACTATCCAACATCTCTATTGGACATGTGGAATAGTAAAATAATTCTGGTTAAAACTAAAAGATTATATTACAGAAAAATGCAACAAATAAATAATTGCAATTTTGACAGAAACAGATATTTTATTTGTAAATTAGACATAGTCTTGAGTAAAATCATCATGCAAGACAAGCTTTACATTTATCAAAACAAGATGCGACGTCAATTTCGTATATTTATATCTTTATACAAAGTTGAAAAATAAAAGCATATATACAAATTTAAATGTAAATAAGTTTGAAGCCATGTGGAGTCAATATCTTGCCATCTGTGGAACTGGAGTACAGAGGTACTTTTTTTTCAGTTATCATCAGTTTGTTCTCTCTTTTTTTTCCTGTTAGTATCAACCACTAGCAAACAAACTAAACTTTTACATTTTGGAAAAAGATATGTAATAATGACAAATAACACACCTTGCCAATATCTTGCCCTTTCTTAACTACTTTTATTTTTCAAACTCACGAATATATCACTACCGACTTCTTTGGGTCTATGCTCATGTATTTCACTGAATAAAAGTCAGACAGTTATTTGGTTATGCTCAATATCTGCTAAATTACGGACAGTGTCCCTTTAATGCAGCGAGATGCTTATTTTAATGTTTGGTACATATTTCAAGGTTGCCTTGATTAGATTAATATTTACCCTTTTAAGTTGTGCGTTAACACAGTTTCTGAAATTATTATCCTATGACTGTGACTTTTTTAGGCAATTTTTCATCTTGTCAATATATTTACAGGATTACAGTACATCAGTGAAGTAACAAGAGATGATTGTTTGGGGCGCTTGTTTCAGCCAAGGTTTTTTTGGTCTTTTAAGATAAAATTAATCTACTACCTAAATAAGTTGTATGTCAGTGAGACAGACATTTTTAGTGGTAAATAAAAATAGCTTACTTTTCAAAATCGGTTGAGAAATAAAAAAAATCATGCGCGAGTTGTTTTTGATGGGGCATTTTCAATGCAAAACTCTGCTGCATTAAACATTTAAAAAATATTTATTTTTAGAATTGTTATCCAAAAATGGTTTTAAATTGTTGGATATTAGTAAATTAAGACACCCTGAAAGTTTTATAGCAAAATATGAAGCTAACTGAAGTAATTTGAACAGTACAGGAGCAGACAAGTCATTTCACGTGCCTGAACCGCATAACTCAAACATAAATAATTGGGGTTGGAGGCAACGTAGTTCCCATTTTGCAAGCACGTGCAGATGCGCGGATTTTATAGTACTCTTTTTAGAAACACTAGTTTAAAGCTTATACTAGATGGCAAAGAAAACAAAACATATCAGCAGTCAGTTATTATGTCGGAGATTCATCAAACAATCGTGTTGACAGGTTTTATTGAGATATCATAGTCGGAAATCGCGGTACAAATGCGAAGATCGAAAAAAACTAGTTTTTGTTTTCTTCGAAATTGCCAATGTTTCAAAACGGGTACAAAAATTGTATATTCTTAAATATTGTTGAAATTGCCAGGAGTCGAAGATCATTTCCTGTTCTACCTTTTTTGAAAATTTCTTATTTTTTCGTGAATATACATTTTGCGTGCCCGTTTTGAAAGTTGGTACCTGCATTTCACTCTTTCAGAGGCTATTCAAAATGGCGGCGACACAGAAAAACACCATGCCTAGGGCAGTCGCACGCCATAAACCCTCACTTCTCCCTGGTGAAGTTCGCACTGTCACTAAAACTAAATTGTGAATTGAATTGAATTGAACTGTTGTATTTCCATTGCCACAGTCCAAACTATGTGCTAAAAATAGCTCACACACACGGTGTACACGTATTCAAAGGTCAAATTATGCAGATGCATGCGTACTGAGTTACACACATAGACATTTGTACAGGAGTGGAATTAAGTCGTTAGACCTTTATCAAAACACTTCAAACAGTGATCGTATATAATTCCAAGTTTTACATGACTGACTTGAGTGAGTGCGTAATTTACACTAGATCTATCATCTATGTCGGAGAATTAATATTGAAAGTGAAACACACCAAGCGAATGAAATGGGTCATGGCATGGATTGTCTGATTGTCTGTAGCCTGTGTAGGGATTTGTGTAAGTAAATACACTTTTAATTACTGTAGTGTAGGACAAGTGTTTAACATTGAAACATATGAAATGGTGGTGGTTCATATATATTATTATTAACTTAATTCTGATAATTTTTAGAACACATGAGTGATGAATGATTGATGAAAATGTAAGCCTACTTATTCATGAATATATGCCACAGTCTTACATTTTGGACAGTATCCAGAAAGCGTCACATTCAATTCCAGTTCAGTTGTGTTTTAAGAAAACTATTATGGAAAGCTGGCATTGATAGCATTAAGAAAGTCGAACATAGTTATTAATATTAAAATTAAATGGAACAATATGTTATTTTTCAGGTTACCACAGCCTGTTTTCACAAAGTCATTTCCCAGTCTCACAGTAATCTGTATAACTACATCAAGAGCATTGTGTAAGCCAGTGTGTAGGTAAGCAGAGTTTTAAAAAATCTATGAATTTATCAATGTATATATATATGTGGCATTGTGGACCTGCACTTAGTCTCAGACTTCTTATACTAAAAATAAAAAATGAATAAATGGTGTTTTACAGCACATCGACACATAAATAGGTCATATTGTCCATATAAATGTAAAATGTATCAAACAAGATAAAAACATCTTTGTATTACATCTAAAATGTTAAACTTAACCAAGACCCTGACTTAACATAATGTGCTGGCATTGACCCAGCGATAGCATGGCGGGCGATAGCACCATAAAGAACCATAGAAATATATTCATTAGTAAGAATAAGGCAGGTTCTCAAATTCCTATTATATGTGTCTCCTTCCCCTCTCTCTGGGGCGGCTCTGAATAAGGTATACCGGTAAAGTGTTGATCAGCCGAAAACCTTTTTTTTTTAATTCATCTTACATGTAATTTTTTTTTCTAAAATTCATTATTCATCTACATATTTCAATTAAACAACTTGTTAACTATTTAAGTTGAAACGAAATCTGGTTACGGTAAACAAAAGATGTATCATTTTTTAACTTTCCTATGTGCCCTTCCCCTCTCTCTAGGGCGGCTCTAAATGACATATAATGTGTTGTTGATCCAACTTAGGCCAGAGTTATTTTGGTGTTTTTTTTCTTTTCTTAGACGCTCCGAACCAGTTTTTGTAAGGTTTTTTTTTAACACAAAAAAATGGTAAGAAAAGTAACCCATGATACCCATATGTTGGTCCTGCATTTGAAACCACCAGTGATCATGTTTAAAAATTGAAGTAAAATTAGAAGTTATATAGTTTTTTTCTGGTCATTGTTCCCACCATGTTCTGTTCAATTTATATTCTTATAAAAAAAGTTCTATTGTCACTTTTTATTCATCTATTTCAACTCACCAACTTGTTACCTATTTAATTTGAAAGAAAAATATGTATGGTTAAACAGAATCTGTATCATTTTTATTTTCAGAGTCCCTGATGTCCTGAGACGCTGGGAAACTGTACTGAAGTCACAAAATACGGGAGGATTTTATTGAAACTAGTGTATAGTCACATATATATTATAATAAATTTTTACAACATTATCAACCGAATCAGAAATACTTAAACGAACAAGAATAGAATAATGCGACTGTGTACAATATTATTACTATTTTTTTTGAATCATGAATACCTCATACGGACAGTACTAGCATCAACTTCAAGAAAAATATGTCTAGTAACATTTGTGACTTGAGGGAAGGTTATTTGGACCCACTAATTTCAAAATTCCCAGGATCACCAGTTCAGCAAAATATCATATCACCATACATGTCTGACTGTTGAAAGAGGTGGATCGATGGCGACTTTAACTGACAGTTCATTGGAGTGGCTCAAAATAAGGGCTAATACGAAAATATAAATGTGTTTCTGTTAATCTGACCGACCATGCCCAATTTCTTTATTGGATTAAAATGATGTTTTCTGAATTTTATTGGATTATAAAGTTTGTGGAATGACAGATGGCAGGAGGTGTATATTACTGGTTCTACCCAGAAAAGTGGGTGGTCTGTCTCTGCAAAAAAAAACAAAAACAGATACATGTATGTATATAACCCCACATATGTTGAAAATGACTTGCACCATATAAACAATACAGGCGGAGAGGTGTTCATATTAAAGGGACATGCAGCATTCTTCTTTTTTTTAAACGCCAAAATGTTATAATTTAAATATATGCAAGCGTGTGTAAAATCAATTCTTGATTAATCAATCGAGGTGCAAATTTTAATGATTGATAAATACTTGAATAATGCTGTGTGTCCCTTTAATAAATAAAAACAATTATTGTATGATGCAATTTAATTTTTTATGTAATACCCTTTATATTTGGGATGTTTTGATGTAAATATTTGAAATAAAATGTTTTAAATCAAATAAATAATTCATTTTGATATCTGACTTGTTACATATTTTTTACTTAGTCATGAAAGATAATATTTAAGGCCTTAATAAGTACCTTAAATGTTTATTGTTTACCATTGAAAGGTGAGGCGGCATATGGTGTTAGTTATCTCTGCGTCTATATCCTCCCACAGTTTTTAACCAATCTTTTCGAAACTTTACATGATCTTTATCTATGATGTCTAGAGGAGCATATCGATTTTGCATCAAAATAAAATTTATTTATGAATATATATTCTTGCATAGTACAATTTTCCACGGATTATTTTCAGTGCGTTCATTCAAGTCCCATGGACATATTGAGTTGAGATGTTCGGTTGGCATTTTATATTTGTATACATTCTCATCTTCACCTCTCACCGCTGCGGGTTCAATTCCCACTGGGAGCTCAACTTGTAGGTGAGAAAGTGTCGATTCTTACAGATAGCAGTATGTACACAGTACTGGTTCTACCCAGGAAATATGGCCTAAAATGTGCTATAATGACATAAAACACAATTCAACTTTAAAAATATAAAGTAAAAGAAATGGCCTTCTTTATTTTCCTTCGATGCTATCAGTATAAGTATTACGACAGTGTTTCTGTCTGATAAAAAATTCATCTTAGGTTTCAACCGACAAATGGTCTATATTTAAACTAATACAAGTAAGATGGGGCCCTCAAACCCTTTTATGTGTGGGTGATATATTCCACGGTTGATTCATGATACTAGCATGGGACAGCTATAGTTCATATGACAGTGCTGAGTGCAGTTGCGGATGAATTGAATTGAATATTTAACGGCTCATCAACACAGTACAGGTTATTTAGAGCCGCCTCAGAGAGAGGGGAAGGATACATAGGAATCCGGGAACCGTGCACTACCCTTATTATCGAACAGATTCCTATGGTTCTTTAACATGCTCGGATGATAGACCTATAAGCGGGACCACCCTGTTTACGTCCCCATCCGACGGATGAGGCTAACATCCGTCGGATGAGGCTAAGGGAATGTGTCTTGCCCAAGAACACACCGACAAAACTCAGTGGCACCACCTCCGGTTACAAATCCGCTGCGCTACTGACTGCGCCAAGTTGCGGATGACAATTAGACACTGGACAGTCAAGTCAAAAACACAGCAACAAATATATTATCTGAATATGTTTAAGAATGTACTGTATGCTTGGAAGAGCTTTCAAAAACAAACTAGCTTTCATGATTTTAGTTGGGGTGGGATGGGGATGGGGCGCATTCTTTTAAATCTCAGTTCAGATGCCCTCCCCCTCCTTCTCTCCATCCCAACTCCCATCTTGAACAGTAGCGATTGTTACGTAAACTTTCCACATATGAGAGTGTGCCCAATACTACCCGCTCCATCGAATACGCGCCTGCAGTTCTTGCGAGGTCAGTCGAGTCAAAATTACAGTTAAATCAAACAATTCGTATTTTCGTGTACTTTTGATAAAGAAATAACATGCTTTTCGTGATATGCAGCAAAATTCATGTAATGTGTGAGCTAAAACAACAATTCAAGTATCTCCTCGTACTTTATTTAACAAAAAACACAAGGTTGTTGTCATTTTAATCGTATTCTAAAGATGGCATCTTTTAGAGTTATCGCCCCTCGCTTCGACATTTTACAAGGCGGGTCTGAATTTATCACGCAGTAGAGCTTCTAAAAAAAAAGTCGGTACAGACGAAAATCACGAAACCTAAAGGGGAAATGAAATTTCATGATCAAAAATTGTCACAATTTTCCAAATTATGCGTTTTAAAAAATTCAAAATGGCGGACATTTTTTTTTTTTTTGACGTTGCCGAAAGTTGACGTACTACTTTTCGTTGTCAAGCGTGGTTGCGATATTTGAAAGATGTAGGAAAATATCAAGGCTGCTCCCCTACTGGAAATTCTTAATTTTCTGCAGTTCCACCACTGAACAAGGAATTTACGTAGCGAAAACCCCATCAAAAAAATCATTTCGGTTGTAAAATATGTATTTCTCACCTGATTTTCAAAATTAAAGTAGTTTTATTTACCACTAAAAATGCCAGTTCTAATGATATATAACTGATGTGCGTATTAATAAATTACTCAAGTTACTGCAGAAAAACCTTTGGCTGAAACAAGCGCCCCAAACAATAGTTCACTGAGTATCCCCTAGTTCTCTTAGTGCACAACTTTAACAAGTTTACTTATATTATGACTATTGTTTGGGGCGCTTGTTTCAGCCAAAGGTTTTTTGGTTTTTTAAGATAAAATTAATTTACTACCTATATAAGTTGTATATCAGTGGAACAGACATTTTTAGTGGTAAATAAAAATACTTTACTTTTCAAAATCGGTTGAGAAATAAAAATTTCATGTGCGAAAGTTGACTCTGAGAGTTTAGAATCCGTTTTTTCATCATTTTATTCATTCACAACATATAATTTAGAATTCCTGTGCACTAACAAGGAATTTACATAGGAAAAGCCCCATCAAAAACTCATTTTGGCTGTAAAATATTTATTTCTCAACTGATTTTCAAAAGTAAAGTAGTTTTATTTACCACTGAAAATGCCAGTTCTAATGATATATAACTGATGTGCGTATTATTTAAATTGCTCGAGTTACTGCAGAAAAACCTTTGGCTGAAACAAGCGCCCCAAACAATAGATCGATTTTAAAAAGAAGACACTTTTAAAAAATAATCTAAAACACATGAACAGAATTGAATTTAAACAGAAAATGACTCTTTACTACAGATGACCCTTCTATGCACTGTAGATGGGTTCGTCTGAGTTCATTTAGGGTCATTTCAGCTCATTTCTGGTATTACGTCACAGTTCTCTCTGGAATATTCCTTTCAAACAGCAGACGATGGACACCGGATGTGTTTCGTCGGAAAAAAGTACAATTTAGAAAGTTTATAAGAAGGTAATTGATAACTTTTGATTATTAATGGCCAATTATCATAATGTACTGTATTTGCTACCCTGTAGATCTATGTGATGCACAAATAAGGATTTGAAAAGTTTGACTTTTCACCGCCTAAAATTCACCACAGGGGTCCGGCTCATGTGCTTTGTCGCTAAATACCAGTTGAAATCGAACAAAAGTGTCCTACATGAGTTGGGAAGACATCTGAGTCCAGCACCCATATTATAGAATAGAACTTCATACAAGGGTAATCACTTGGCATACAGGCAATTCTCACTAAGTTCAGTCTATGCTGAATATTGTTTTAATTAAAAGAGCAAATCATTTAACTCTACATGCCTTCTATACCCAAATGTTCAAGGTGTCCAACATTGGTATATATTTTAATATCGCTCAATACAGTACTGAGAAATCGTCATCGAAACGTTGAAAAACTGGTCAAAATTTTTAGTCGGAAGACCCCGTGCCTAAACGCAGTCACTCTGTAAACAACAACTCTAACGGCAGTTGCGTACGAAACTAGACCACGGATCATTTAGTCGTCAACGCAGATAATGAATGCTAATTGTTTCCATACCAGTTAATTCAATGGAAGCTACATTTTCTATTTTGTTTACAACCGTCAAATTTTGTTTCAATTGGCAGCCATATTGATCTGGTACCCGTCCCCTACTGCGCTCGCTATTCTCTCTTCGAGCGCAGTAGGGGAAGGATACCAGATCAATATGGCTGCTAATTGAAACAAAATTTGACGGTTGTAAACAAAATGGAAAATGTAGCTTCCATTGAATTAACTGGTAAGGAAACAATTAGCATTCATTATCTGCGGTGATGACTAAATGATCCGTGGTCTAGTTTCGTACGCAACTGCCGTTAGAGTTGTTGTTTACAGAGTGACTGCGTTTAGGCACGGGGTCTTCCGACTAAAAAAATTGACCAGTTTTCCAATGTTTCGATGACGATTTCTCAGTACTATATTGAGCGATATTAAAATATATACCAATGTTGGACACCTTGAACATTTGGGTATAGAAGGCATGCAGAGTTAAATGATTTGCTTTTTTAATTAAAACAATATTCAGCATAGACTGAACTTAGTGAGAATTGCCTGTATGCCAAGTGATTACCCTTGTATGAAGTTCTATTCTATGATATTCACCCTTTTGCCATTATCAAATCTCGCTCTCGTTTTTCGCGAGATTTCGAGTTCGGGGTGTCTCAACACTAACTCTGTATAGTGAATATACAGTGTTTATTTGTTTTAGACACATTTTAGAACGTATCATGTAAAAATATAATGCGAGTGCTGTTTCTAGGTGTGTTAGTAATATAAACTGTCAGACTATTGACCTTTTCTGGGTAAAATGGCTTTTTTATTGCCATTATAATGATACCTTGAAACTGAAAGTAGATATAGAAGTGCGCCACGGTTACTCAAATAGCATACTCCTCGCGTTTCGTGAATTATTTAAAGTAATTAGTTATTATACTTAAATAAGTAAGTCCCTGCATTTTAATTACATTTAAGAAGTTATATATATAACTTTCTTGTAAACAGGAACGGTTCTTATTAATCTTTTCTACCAGTAGTTTGAGAGTCCAATACTGTGCATGCTGAGTTTTAAATTCACTACTTAACATAAGTATATAAATTCTTCTTTAAATAATGTTCATAAAAGTATATTCCACAAACGAATATGTATTTCAAAGAGTCATTTACTGTTGGTAATTGTTACGACAATTATTATGTAAAATAATTAACAGGACTCTGCAATATATTGTTATTCCTACCACAGTATAAGATTTCTTAAATCATAGGACCTACATAGATATATAGCTATACCAAAAACAATTAATTGAACAGTTGCTAATGTTGAGTTTATGGCAGGTTGTTTATTGCAATCAAAAGATAAAGGATTTCTCCAATAGTAATAATGCGGTACCCCGTGGCTAATTGGCTGTCCAAAGCAGGATGTTTGTTTAGATCAAAGAGGCCATAAATCACAAACACTGGCTACCCGTGGTGTGTTGACATCATATATATATACAGTATATATTGTGTACTATTTTTATTTTCAATTTTATGTATACATGCATTATGTATAACGTGGAAAAGCTGTTTGTAGTTATGTTATTAATATGAGCTGTCAGATATTGAATTTGCCGGTGTTAAATGTGGTGTTTATTTGTAATTATGATGATATTTTGAAACCAAAAGTAGGTAGCCTAATATTGTCGATGTTCCTTACGTTATTCGAAGATCATAATTATTGTGTTTCTTAAATTAATTTAAAAGTTCGTTTATCTGCAAGACAGATGGAATATGTGACATGAAATACATAATTTCGATTTAAATAACAAACAAGCATGTAACAGACTTCTTTTTTATTTGACAAATTTGACAAATCCGACTGAACGTAATCTATTTGTAATGTGTTTAGTTTCACAAATGCATACTATAAATAAAATTGAAAATTAAAACAGTTAGCTGAAGTTATTTTTTTACCCTCGCCGTATGCACAAATTAAAATATGACACAATTATAGTATATATCTGATGTCAACACGCCACGCGCAGCCAGTGTTTGTGATTTATGGCCTCTTTGATCTAAACAAACATCCTGCTTTGGACAGTCAATTAGCCACGGGGTATCGCATTATTACTATTGGAGAAACCCTTTATCATTTGATTGCAATAAACAACATGCAAATAAAACCGAACATAAGCGACTGTTCAATTACTTGTTTTTGGCATGGCTATATGTAGGTCCTATGATTTATGAATGAAATTAAAAATATTTTGCAGAGTTCCGTTAATTATTTTATCTATGCCATAATAATTATCAACAGTAAAATACTTGTGCGATACATATTCGCTTGTGGAATATAATTAAGTGTAATAAGTAAAGTTAATTACTTTAAATAATTTATGAAACACGAGGAATCTGATCTTTGAGTAACGCACATCTACCTACTTTCGGTTTAAAGGTATCATTATAATGGCAATACAAAAGCCATTCTACCCAGAAAAGGTCAATATTCTGACAGTTTATATTACTAACACAACTAGAAACAGCACTCGCATGATATTTTTGCATGATACGCTCTAAAATGTGTGTAAAACAAATAAACACTGTATATTCACTATACAGAGTTAGTGTTGGGACACCCCGAACTCGAAATCTCGCGAAAAACGAGAGCGAGATTTGATAATGGCAAAATCGAGAATGGGTGCTGGACTCAGATGTCTTCCCAACTCATGTAGGACACTTTTGTTTGATTTCAACTGGTATTTAGCGACAAAGCACATGAGCCGGACCCCTGTGAAATTCACCGCAAAAAAAAAACGTTCTGCAAAACGAACAAACGTGACTTTGATATAATTTTGTATGCCACACCACCAGTGTTAGGTAGGCCGCATGTTTTGACATTCCCTCGATTTCTTTATGCTAAAAACACTAAAAGATGAACTTTAAACTAAAAAATACATTGAAAACCATTGGTCCGAACAGTGTCAAAACAAAGGTGCACATGTCCTCTTCATGAATATATTAGATTTTATTACAATCAAGGGTCGCGCAAAAGAGCGCAAAGGGGTTAAAGGACGCCAGGGGTGGGAAGATTTTTTTTACTTTTTATTGATTTTTTTTACTTTTTGCAATTTTTTTAAAAGTATTTTTTTTTTTACTGAACATCTTGTGAAAACAATGTATCTTTCTAATGAATTAAATTCTACTTTGATTTTTTGAAAATTTGAAAAACATGCGGCCTACCTACCAATGTGGAGCAGACATAATACAGTGCTTCGGGGTGTATAGAATCAGGGCTTTATATGACGGGGATATGACACGACAGTACAAACACTGTATTCAACTGAAAACACTTGCCGTTCAGGTAAGTTTATCGATTATACGCTGCATTTATCGATTTTTGCTGCGCTTATCGTGGCGGTATGCGAGAGGCCTCGATGTACGATACACCAGTGAAGTAAGAAGAGAGTGAATGGGCACATAATCGAATCTCGCACGATCTCGTATGGCTAAAACGAGAAAGATAAGCGTCTCTGTACATGATCAGAAATTTCATCGTGATCGCTGGGCGCTCTTTAAAAATGCTTATAACTGCGACAGGTGCGCGGTTAATGCTATCAGTCAATTGTTATGAATATAGCGAAATGGGTTCATTGTACCGGTAATCAGATTCGCGTTAATCTAGTTGTCAGGGCTCTGGAAATATTTTGAAAATCCACTTGCCCTGTCCAAAATGTCACTTGCCCCAAATTTAAAAGTCACTTGCCCCAAAATCAAGCCTTTGTGAACAAACCAAAAATATTTAGGCGCTGCGCGCCAACTTCTATATTATTATAATGTTTGGTTATTGTAAAATATATGTAACATTACACTGTACTATACTGTGGAAATCAGATGGAAAAAAACACATCATTTGATTATATTTATTCATATATAACACTATTATATTCTTTAATATATTTCATAAAAAGCAAATGTAGACTATATGATGATGTTCAAGACATATTAGTTCTAAACTACATCAACATTCATGAATGTGTTTTCAAAAGTTTCCCTTTATAGTAATTGCAAACAACATCTGCCTACTCAGCTTTAATCGTCACCGTCAGGCCACAATAGTTATATAATTAATCGTGTTACCAAATGTGCCAAACAAAATACAAACTCGCAAACAAAGTTTGTTTTTAATAATATGTGTCAAAATAACTGCAGTAAAGCAACCCGCTGCATTCACATACCTTCCTTAATTAGTGCCAGTAATTAATTTCTACTTTATTTGTGTATGGTACAGTACTTACCGTAATCGTTTATTAAAAATAAATTGCTTTTTGTTTACAGTTTTCCAATGACCCGCGTTTCACCTATTTATACACAGCTATAAGTACTTGGCGGACTGATAAGTGTGTGTTCATTACCTTTTCCGATAACATTCAGCGTCAATACACAATATGCGTTGCATAAAATCTTGGTGCGGTTATACTCTACATAATTCGAAAGTTCGGCTAAACATATGATTTATGTTGCGCGTAAAATACTGCATAACAGAAGTCAACAAACTTTACAATGGTTATGTTTTATCGATTATAATTGGATTAAATTTTTGGGATGGTCTTATCTTATCTTATGTTAGTAGAGGACACACTTCAGTAATAGGGAGATGAATAGGACACACTTCCGTAATAGGGAGATGAATATTATTAATGCCAACCAAGTAAGATATCGGCGCATGGACATTTTTGATTGGCACCTCAAACTTTCGTCGGCCAATCGGGTTTTGACAAACTGTGTAAGTGGGAGGGATTAAACAATCACAAAACAACACAGGTCAGATTTATGACACTCCTGAATTACCGCTCGCGGCGAAAGCGACAGGTGATTAAAGCACACTTTATGATAAGCCGAGTTTTCGTTTGATTTTTTGTCTAAAACGGAAACGTCCAGTCGGGCAAGTGTCGGACAACCAGATTTGCGACGGACACCTGCCCGCACCCAAATTCCACTTGCCCGGGGCGTCGGGCAACCATATTTCCGGAGCCCTGGTTGTAATAAAGATAAACTTGTTACACCTTCGTTGCTATTTTGACGCTTCAATACATACACATATTCTTTCAAGGTTTATTAAAATCAAGGTTTATTTATTGGCAAATGCTGGTTAGCGGAGATGACGATTTTTATTATGAGTGTTTGTAAAAAGGGGCGTTACCATTAAGTTAAGCGTACTAGAGTTACAAAGGATTTCTTTTTGTATTGATTTCGAAACATATTTTTTTAAGATGTCATTAATAAAAGGGAATATATATAAAATACATTATACATGCACACAATTTCGATATTTTGAGAGGGGTTGGGGGTGGGGGAGGGGGGGGGGGTTGATTGTTGTTGTTTTCTAAATGTGTATTCATTTATAGAAATATAATATAATTACAAAACTCTGGTGTAACCACAGACCTAACCTAATTATTAGTAAGTGCATCTGGTCTGTGGTTTATCTAACTTCTTTTTTTTTTACGTTTTCAATTATTAATGTTCTCAATTCACATTAATTTTTTTTGATTGAATTGTTTTTTTATATATTACATAATAACACATTTTTAAAATACTAGCATCCGTCTAAGTGGAACTTTTAAATATCTTGTAACATGACACAGTAACTCGCAACACCGAATGAGATAATTTTGTATAAAAAAAATAATATCACATGAAAAACTTGTAATTAAACACGTAAGTGGGTTTTAGCAGTGCAGATACATCAGTTTAGCATTAGTTATATTTTCCTAATATTGTCATATTAAAACGGCATAAAAAATCAATTTGTTACTATGATAATTTGTTAAATAAAAATGAAACATTAACACACTTATGCGTGTGTTTTTTTGACAAATCAGAATGAACATAATCTATTTCTTATGTGTTTAGTTTCATAGATGCATATAATATAAATAAAATTGAAAAATAATAATATTACACAATCATGGTATATATTCGATGTCAACACACCACGGGTCGCCAGTGTTTGCCAGTGATTTATGGCCTCTTTGATCTAAACAAACATCCTGCTTTGGACGGCCAATTAGCCACGGGGCACCGTATAATTATGATTGGAGAAACCCTTTATATATTTTGATCGCAATAAACAACTGTCATAAAACCCTGCGTTAACTGTTTTTTGCGTGATTATATATCTATGTAGGTCATATGGGTTTGAGACCTTCTAGTAAAAAAAATACAATCTCCAGGACGCATATGGTGAAATGCATTGGAAAGCGCTTAATTGATACAGACATTAAAAGTTGTTGTTCGTTGTTCAACTGCTAGAAAGGACATTTAATTAACCAAAAGAGCACCAACACAGATGGGTTGAATAAGAGTTTTTAAAACATAATTAAAGCGTTTACATAAACAAAAAGTGTACCACTACATTCTTTAATCATATTTCTCGACAGCGAGGTGTTTTTAGCTCTACTGATCAGAGATCAGCAGAGCTTATGCCGTGGTGCGGCGTCCGTCTGTCTGTCTGTCCGTCCGTTAACTTTTTTTTGTAGCGACTACTCCTCTGAAACAATTGAATAGATTTTCATGAAACTTTACAGAAATGTTGCCCATGAAGTCTAGTTGATCCTAGCAAAAATTCATGTAGATGTGAAATCCAAGATGGCCGCCAAATCTAAAAATAGGTTTTAAAAAACAAGTTTGTAGCGACTACTTCTTGAAAACTCTTAAGGGATATTGCTATGGGACTTTTTCTAAAATGATCAGCATGACATGATGTTGGTCCTTGTCGAAAATCGTTTTGATTCGACGTTCAACATGGCTGCCAGTGGCCATCTCTGTTTACATAGAGTTATATAATGAAAACTTGTAGCGCTACTCCTCTGAAACTACTTGACGGATTTTCATGAAACTTCACAGGAATGTTGCTCTTGATGTCTAATTGATCCTAGCAAAATTTCAGGTTGGCCGGAAATTCAAGATGGCCGCCACGGCTAAAAATGATTTTTAAAAAATAAGTTTGTAGCGACTACTTCTTGAAAACTATAAGAGATATTGATATGGGACTTTTTCTAAAATGATCAGCATGACATGATGGTTATCCGAGTCGAACATTATTTTGATTCGACGTTAAACATGGCTGCCAGTGGCCATCTTTGTTTACATAGAGTTATATAATGATAACTTGTAGCGACTACTCCTCTGAAAATACTTGACGAATTTTCATGAAACTTCACACGAATGTTGCTCTTGATGTCTAATTGATCCTTGCAAAATTTCAGGTCGGCCGGAAATTCAAGATGGCCGCCATGGCTAAAAATAGATTTTCAAAATACAAGTTTGTAGCGACTACTTCTTGAAAATTATAAGTGATATTGATATGGGACTTTTTCTAAAAAGATCAGCATGACATGATGGTTATTCAAGTCGAACATTATTTTGATTCGACGTTAAACATGGCTGCCAGTGGCCATGTATGTTTACATAAGAGTTATATAATGATAAATTGTAGCGACTACTGCTCTGAAACTACTTGACGGATTTTCATGAAACATCACACGAATGTTGCTCTTGATGTCTAATTGATCTTAGCAAAATTTCAGGTCGGCCGGAAATTCAAGATGGCCGCCATGGCTAAAAATAGATTTTTAAAAAATAAGTTTGTAGCGACTACTTCTTGAAAACTATAAGAGATATTGATATGGGAGTTTTTCTAAAATGATCAGCATGACATGATGGTTATCCGAGTCGAACATTATTTTGATTCATTGTTAAACATGGCTGTCAGTGGCCATCTTTGTTTACATAGAGTTATATAATGAAAACTTGTAGCGACTACTCCTCTGAAACTACTTGACGGATTTTCATGAAACTTCACAGGAATGTTGCTCTTGATGTCATTGATCCTAGCAAAATTTCAGGTCGGCCGGAAATTCAAGATGGCCACCACGGCTAAAAATAGATTTTCAAAAAACCAGTTTGTAGCAACTACTTCCTGAAATCAAAATCAATCAGTAGAGCTTCAAGGTCATTGACCTCTTGTTATTGGAGGAATTAACTAAAATTAAAAAACCTAAAGCGGATTCCTACAGCATCGTCGTTGGCTAGAATCGGCCATGTCTATGTGGTCTTTAAGACAAAATATTAGACAAAATTAAGGTTTTTACATAACAAAAAGTGTACCACTACATCCGTCAATCATATTTCTTGACAACGAGCTGTCTATTTCCTAGGAATTAACTAAAACAAAAAAAATGTATATCGAAGTCAAACAAGATGGCATTTCATAATCATTGGATGGAATCGGCATGTATGGTCGTTTTGTGCGATATCTATGCAGTTGTAAGACAAATTATTAGACAAAATTAAGGTTTTTGCATAACAAAAAGTGTACCACTACATTATTCAATCATATTTCTCGACAGCGAGCTGTCTATTTTCTAGGAATTAAATAAAACAAACAAATTGATAGAGAAGTACAAAAGGGTGCATTTAATCGGCATTGGCTAGAATCGGCCATGCTGGTCGATATCTATGCAGTCTTTAACACAAATTATTAGATAAAATAAAGGAGTTTGCATAAAAAAAGTGGACCACTACATTTTACAATCACAGTTTTCGACGGCGAGCTGTTTATTTTTGAGGAATTAATTAAAACAAAACAAATGTATAGCGAATTTGCGCCATCTCGACATCTCTGATAAACAATACTTTAACGAACATGGCCGACCAACAGTTTGTGCATTTTATTTTATATCAATTCACTGTAAAGTAACGTAAAAATACCCAAAATGTCAATATCAACTATTAGTAATATAACATCAAACAAGATCTGTGAAGTAAGATGACCTAATAATGCAAAACAGTCAAATATTTTACAATTTCACAAAGCAGAGCGCTTCACCGATGGAAACAAAATGGCGGATATTCAGAAAAGTTTACCGCTAAAACGAGGTTCCTTCCACTTCTCGAAGCCATACGAGATTTCAGTCAGCTGCGCTATATCTCCATTACGGGTCACCATTCACTATCTTCTTACTTCACTGGATACACCCATCTATATTGCAAACAGACATTATATATCCTTGTGTTACTGATTTTTTTACATATTTTTCATTGCCAGAAAGCCAAATAAATAACCTTTCTAGTGGTGTAATTTTATTCCAAATAACGGTTAAATAAATAGGCAAAATCTCGAGTTGGAACGGAAATGTATCGCATTTTTTTCTTTTCTTAAAGCGCTTTCGCGCATCACCATGTGTTTATTGTTTGGTCATCAAACATTTATTGTTTAATAAATATTTAATTAAGATACATGGTTAGAAAGCCAAATAAATAACCTTTCTAATGGTTTAATTTTATTCCAAATAGCGCTTAAATAAATCGGTAAAAGCTCCAGATGGGAAGGAAATAGAATTCATTTTTTTCTTTTCTTAAAGCGCTTACGCACACCACTGTGTGTTTATTGTTTTGGTCATCAAACATATACATGTATTGTTTAATGAATATTTACATAAGATGCATGGTAAGAAAGCCAAATAAATAACCTTTCTATTGATTGATGTTATTTCGAACAATTCTTCAAAGGTTAAATGAACAAGGAAAAACAAAATAAAAGCGCTGCCGCAATTATCTAGCGGTTCATTAAATTAAATTATCTTTTTAACTTTTCTATAGAACAACTGGAAAAACCTCGACTGCATTGTGTGAACAATTAAGAATGGTTTGATTAATGTATTCTATTGGCATAACAATCGATGAGTAATTAACAAGCACGCATGTATCAATAAGAAAATAATAACACCGGCAAACGTGGTAATGATAATTCGAACAACACACTATTGTTTGTTTGTTTTCTTCTCGGTTTTAAGGTCGGCTGATTTAGTATTTTAATCAGCTAAAATTGTTGACAAAACCGAAATGCAATGATTGTAAAATGCTCTCATTTCCAAGATAGTTGCTGCAAAACGTAATTGTATGTACCCTTGTCACGGTTTGCGTGGGTTTTTCGTGTTTTTAGCTGTTTTTTTTTTTTTAGTGTTTTGTTCTCAAACCAAAAAGTGTGAAATTGCGATGAAAAAAGATGACCGATGATCATGCTTAAAAACTACCTAAATACAATTTCAATATGTATGTTATTACTTACAATCATCAACAGGTACTGTACTGTATAAGTGAGAAAAACATGTTTACCCTTCCATAAAAGAGATTATTTTTTTACCCTTCCATAAAATATACACGCTGATCCAAGAAAAAATGTTTTTTTGTTAAAATCAAAGTCATAAACCATTTAAAAACTACCCTAAACACCATTTCAATATGTCTGTTATTACTTGCAATCATCAACAGGTACTGTGTAAGTAAAAAAAAGCAACTTTATTCTTCCATAAAAAATACATGCTGATCATGGAGATTTTTCATTTTTTACAAAATGGCGAAGTTAACTCTTTTTTTTAATAAAATCAAAGTCATAACCCACTTAAAAACTACCATAAACACAATTTCAATATGTACGTTATTCCTTTCAATCGTCAACAGGAACGGTTTAATTGAGGGGAAAAAAGTTTAACCTTCCATAAATTATACATGCTAATTCACGAGAAAAAATACACGTTCGAAATGTCCAAGTTAAAAAAAATTAATTTTGTTGAAATCAAAGTCATAACCAAATTAATAACTACACCAAATACAAAGTGCATATATTTTGTATGATAAACAGAAATCGACAAATATACTAAAAAGGTTAAAGGCGTACAAAACAAACAAACCAAAAACTGCACGAACGTCGGCCATTTTTTTTTCCATTACAATTTCACGCTTCCCGGTTTGAGAACAAAACACTAAAAAAAGCAATTAAAAACCTGCTAAAACAGGAACAACCCACGCAAATCGTGAAAAGGATACTTACAATTACGTTTTGCAGCAACTAACCATGTTTGTTTGTAATGTTTTCAACCATAAAACACAATAAATCACGGAGCTAAATCACATTCTACGTCCTAAAACATGGCGGCTACAGTGAACGTAAAGCGTATGTACATGACCGAAGTGTTCCGAATGAGTCGACGGCAAGTGTTTGGAACACTTCTGTCCAAGACCAGTCCCTTTAATTATCAGCCCAGATAGAATCATTGGTAGTAAACAATCTTTTCCTGTTTAAATTCATTTTTCTCAGCTCATATATTTTAGATTGTTTTAAAACTTCCCAGGCTTGAAGATATATCATGATATAAGCATACATTTATTCAATGGTGAAATTATTTGGGACATTTTTCCATGCAAAATATATCACTATGTGCAACACCTCAGAAAAAATGATTCTATACTACCTGAATGAAGTGTGTTTTTGAAACGAAAAATTCATACTGTCACAATAAACTCAGAAATAAATATTTCCTGTATTAACAAATGTTAGGGAAAAAAGTCAAAATGTAATTATCAATTAAGGTAACTTGTTGAAGTTTGGCACTTTTAAGGATAAGGCCAAACAAAAACATAGGTGTGTTTCCTATTGCATGCTCTAAAAAAATAGGGTCGGTAGGTTGGCATTTTCTTCTCTTTTTTTTGGAGCAAGATTATAAGAATCTATCATGGATATCCGGTGAAGATAGGTAATTTCAACCCGAGGAATAAGTGATTTTATCGAAACCGAGGCTCTGCCAAGGTCCCGATTAAAACACTTATACCCAGGGTTGGAATTCCCTATCTGAACCGAATACCCATGATATATTCTTTTTCTTGCATATCAGAGACATGTTGTGCGTTGATGCCGCCAGCTACTAACGTTTTGCATGTTTTCCTGCATACCGGATGTTGGCGTGCGTGAATTTTATCTCGACCCTAGGGTGAGATGGAAATATCTAGCCCCGGTAAAATGACGGATATCCATGTCCGGTTTGCAAGAAATTATGAGATTCTACATGTATTTATCTCAAAAAAAACCAACGAGTTGATGATACAGCTGAAAGTTGCTCTGTGATGTCAGTTTACCTCGATATATTGTGATAAATCATTGTTCAGAACAAATATTTTTCATAAAAAGTTTTAGGGTCGGCCCCTTAAAAATAGGGTCGGTCGGGCCACTGGAAACACAGGTATTTTTTTGTTTGGCCTAAAATGAAATTATGTAAATTATATTGGTGCAAAAACGCCTAATAAAAAATCACAGTTTCAGAACAATAATTTTAGAAATTGTTCTATCATACAACTAAAACGGTAAATCTAAATCAGAAATTAAATAAACATTTTCCTTTCATTTTAAAATTAACATTTAATCCAAGCTAGGCTAGCGCTAGGATTTTAAACCCTTTAGCCAAATCTGGCTAAAGCCCTAAAAATTCCTTTAGCCAGATTAGAATGTCTTTAGCCAGACTTTTGCCGAGATATTTTTGAACGAATTGGAGGCGCTAAAACTTCGCATTTGCGTACACATCAATAGTAAGTTAAAAAAGTATGCTTTATTAACCTACATGTATAGGGTATCAATATGTCCACATCATATGCATTCTGCTTTAGTGCTTACAATTACTTATAATTACAAGTGTAGCTGTACAATATTCAAAAAGTTTTAAAAATTGTATTTAATTTAATGCTATTTTAAAATTGTCGACTGAAATTTAAAAAAGGACAGAATGAATGCATGCATATATATATAGTAAGAAAATATAAAAATACAGACTTGTCACCATTGATTAGACCATTGAGTATTTTCATTTATTGTTTTTCAATATACCTACTAACATTCATAGAAATAAAATAAATATATTTAAAAATGTAAGGCTAAGCTGAGGCATATAAAACAAGTTCAACTAACAGGAGTTCCAAAGAGCTAGAAAGATCGCGCTGCATTGTGAGACAAAATTCAGAAATGCTACACACACCACGAATATCATGCACAGAGTAAGTAATAAAAGCTACTTCATTCTAAAATTGTACCAATATTTTGAGTAAGCGCACCTTTTGTATTTTTTCATGTTGATTGTTCAACCATAAATTATCCCAATTCAGAGACAGCCGATCAAACATCGGTTCACACTTGCAATTGTTCCATTTTACGCTACCGTGTGTACAACTAATTAGTCTTATCAGTGATAGTAAAGTTCAAAAACACGGCCGGCATCTCCAGCCTATTAATTCGTAAGCAAACTTTGTGTTTTGAACTTTTGAAACGCCATTTTGACAGCTAGAGGGCGCCAATTTTTTTTATTATACCTCACTCAAAATTCTCTGTAATTTCCCCATTCCCGATCAGTCAACAATTGGTAATGTTTCATGGTAATGTTTCATGGCATGAAACTATCTCGTGCTTCTAAAAAAAGAACTGTGGTTTCCTCAAGTGCTAAAAATAGAACGGTGGTTTCCCAGTTCAAGGGAGGTAACTATGGTATAAAATCTAGTATATGTCAGTGAGCGCTTATTATGTAAACAAATTAAATGAATTTAAAAAAAAAAAAAATTAAAAAAAAAAATTAAATTAAAAAAATTAAAAAAATTAAATGAATTTTGATGTTTGGTATAATAAAATAAATATCACATCCCATGGAGGGTGATAGAACATATTGTCAACCCTCGATGTGGTAATGTCCACCTCGGCTAAAGCCTCGGTGGACATTACCAATCTCGGGTTGACAATATGTTCTATCACCCTCCATGGGATGTGATATTTATATAATGTTTTATCCGGCTCGATAACGCAGCTAAATATGTGGATAATATTGAGCGCGAGGTCACAAACCAGTTGATTGACAGCAAGAGGCGGAACAGTGGGCGGAGTCTATCGCACACAACAATTTGACAGCGGTCTTCAATAAACACTGCGATAATTAGTTTATCAGTCCAAATTGATTGTCGCTAATTAGCTAACAACACCCAGCGGGGTAGTGGCTTATAAACAGTGAAAGACTTTGTGTATTAGAATTCGGGATTTTCCGAGATTTTAGACAAAATCGGTCGGAAATTTGGATTCGCCAGACCGCCGATGTTTGGCAATTTGATACATGTATGTATTTCTTACGATTTTCATTCGCCAGTTCGTTTTTTTTTTCGCCTATGGCGATTTGGTGAATGGTTAACGAGAGCCTAGCCAAGTGATTCTATTCATAACTTGCACATCCGGTCAACTTCCGGTAGGTTGAGATATTCAGTAGGTGAAAATAGAGGGGTTTACTTGGACTTTATCCTCAATCTCTATGTGAAAATATTAGACAATGATTTAAATTAAATGTATCCATATTGGTGTTTTAAAATCAGACAACACCAAAAGAAGGTACATAGATGTACATAAAAAAAAAGAAGCTTTTAATATAATTATCACTACAAACTAGTTTTATAAAGGGCTAGAGTCAGTTGAGCACCAACGATAAACCCCGAGTTTACCCCCTACCAGAATGTGGAGGTTTTATTGATCACTGATTGGTCAAATTATTTTGATGATTTCATGTGAAAGTTATGAATACCCCCCAAAGCACTGTAGTGTTCCCATTATCCATCCGTCCCAAGTTTAACATTCAGTAGGAGGGTGTGGCAGGTAGATTTCAGATTTGAGAAGTCGCCTTAGTTTTTTAAAAAAAATAATTAAAATAAAAAACATTCATTTTATGCCGTGTTGCGGTGTCCGTCGTCCGTCTGTCTGTCTGTCTGTCTGTCCATCCGTCCGTAAACTTTTATTATAGCGACTACTCTGAAACTACTGAATGGATTTTCATGAAACTTTGCAGAAATGTTGCCCATGAAGTCTAGTTGATCCTAGCAAAAATTCATCAAGATGGCCACCACAGCTTAAAATTGATTTTTAAAAAACAAGTTGTAGCGAGTACTTCTTGAAAACTATAAGTGATATAGATATAGGACTTTTTCTAAACTGATCAGTATGGCTGCCATGGATAAAAATAGATTTTCAAAATACAAGATTGTAGCGACTACTTCTTGAAAACTATAAGTGATATAATCATATTGATATGGGACTTTTTCTAAACTGATCAGTATGACATGATGTTGATCCTTGTCGAAAGTTATTTTGAGTAGGTCATTTATGTATAGTAGAAAGAGAATTGGCCCGAAGACAGAACCTTGGGGTACGTCTTAAGTCTTTATTGTCTACTTGAAAACTATAATTGATATTGATATGGGACTTTTCTAAAATGATCAACATGACATGATGTTGGTCCGTTTATTTTGATTTGACATTAAATATTTTGATTCGACATCAAATATGGCCGCCAGCAGCCATCTTTGTTTACATAGTTATATAATGAAAACTTGTAGTGACTACTCCTCTGAAACTACCTGACGGAATTTCATGAAAGTTCACAGGAATGTTGCTTTTGATGTCTAGTTGACAGGGTGGCCACAGACTCTGGAAAACAGGGAAAACAGGGAAAAGGGTGAAAAAAATTCCCTGCAGGGAAAAATTAAGGGAATTTGAAAATTTGCAAAAAATCAGGGAATTATCAGGGAATTTTACAAAGGTTGGAGAGAACAAATCTTGGCTACTGGTATCTTCTCTTCCTGACTTATTAAAAAGCTGTATTTCTTCAAACTGTTAGCAATATATTAATAAAGCGACAAGTAACAATATTTTTTTTTATTTTTATCTAAGACCTGTAAAACTCCAAAGATATGAGTAAAGAATGTGTTTGGCTTAATGGTGGTGAAGGTATGGCTATAAGGGGAGGTTGGAGGCCATACGTATACAGCTGTATTTGAGCTATATAATCCGTGAAAAGATCAGGGAAAATCACCTTTCAGTCGGGGGGAAAAATCAGGGAATTATCAGGGAATTCCATTTTTGGATTTCTGTGGCCACCCTGAGTTGATCCTAGCAAAAATTCAGGTCGGTCTGAAATTCAAGATGGCCGCAATGGTTAAAAATAGATTTAAAAAATGCGATTTTGTGGCGACTACTTCTCAAAAAACATAAGTGATATTGATTTGGATGATGTTTGCAGGCTGATCAGGGTTTAACTGTCTTGATGCTCATCAGTCATTTGATCGAAACACCCCTTTGCACTACAAATGGATTGGTCTAAATTAAAAGGACATTATATTATTATATTATTTAGCTCGACGGATCAGAGATCAGCAGACTGATCAGAGATCAGCAGAGCTTATGCCGTGGTGCGGCGTCCGTCTGTCTGTCCGTAAACTTTTTTTTGTAGTGACTACTCCTCTGAAACTACTGGATGGATTTTCATGAAACTTTACGGAAATGTTGCCCATGAAGTCTAGTTGATCCTAGCAAAAATTCATGTTGATGTGAAATCCAAGATGGCCGCCAGATCTAAAAATAGGTTTTTAAAAAAAGTTTGTAGCGACTACTTCTTGAAAACTATAAGTGATATTGATATGGGACTTTTTCTTAAATGATCAGCATGACATGATGTTGGTCCTTGTCGAAAATTGTTTTGTTTCGATGTTAAACATGGCTGCCAGCGGCCATCTTTGTTTACATAGAGTTATATAATGAAAACTTGTAGCGACTTCACCTCTGAAACTACTTGATGGATTTTCATGAAACTTCAGAGGAATGTTGCTCTTGATGTCTAATTGATCCTAGCAAAATTTCAGGTCGGCCGAAAATTCAAGATGGCCGCCACGGCTAAAAATAAATTTTCAAAATACAAGTTTGTAGCGACTACGTCTTGAAAACTATAAGTGATATTGATATGGGACTTTTTCTAAAATGATCAACATGATATGATGTTGGTCCTTGTCAAAAATTGTTTCGATTTAAAGTTAAACATGGCTGCCAGCGGCCATCTTTGTTTACATACAGTTATATAGTAAAAACTTGTAGCGACTTCTCCTTTGAAACTAATAGGCGGATTTTCATGAAACTTTACAGGAATGTTGCTCTTAATGTCTAATTGATCCTAGCAAAATTTCGGGTCGGCCAGAAATTCAAGATGGCCGCCACAGCTCAAAATAGATTTTTAAAAAAAAAGTTTGTAGCGACTACGTCTTGAAAACTATAAGTGATATTGATATGGGACTTTTTGTAAAATGATCAGCATGATATGATGTTGGTCCTTGTCCAAAATTGTTTTGATTTAACTTTAAACATGGCTGCCAGCGGCCATCTTTGTTTACATACAGTTATATAGTAAAAACTTGTAGCGACTACTCCTCTGAAACTACTTGGGGGATTTTCATGAAACTTTACAGGAATGTTGCTCTTAATGTCTCATTGATCCTAGCAAAATTTCAGGTCGGCCAGATATTCAAGATGGCCGCCACAACAAAAAATAGATTTTTAAAAAAGAAGTTTGTAGCGACTACGTCTTGAAAACTATAAGTGATATTGATATGGGACTTTTTGTAAAATGATCAGCATGACAAGATGCTTAGAGTCAAACATTATTTTGATTCGACGTTAAACATGGCTGCCAGTGGCCATCTTTCTTTACATAGAGTTATATGACGAAAACTTTTAGCAACTACTCCTCTGAAACTACTTGACGGATTTTCATGAAACTTCACAGGAATGTTGCTATTGATGTCTAATTGATCCTACCAAAGTTTCAGGTCGGCCGGAAATTCAAGATGGCTGCCATGGCTAAAAATAGATTTTCAAAATACAAGTTTGTAGCGACTACTTCTTGAAAGCTATTAGTGATATTGATATGGGACTTTTTGTAAAATGATCAGCATGACATGATGTTAGTCCTTGCCAAAAATCGTTTTGATTCGATGTTAAACATGGCTGTCAGCGGCCATCTTTGTTTACATAGAGTTATATAATGAAAACTTGTAGCGACTATTCCTCTGAAACTACTTGACGGATTTTCATGAAACTTCACAGGAATGTTGATATTGATGTCTAATTGATCCTAGCAAAATTTCAGGTCGGCCGGAAATTCAAGATGGACGCCACGGCTAAAAATAATTTTTCAAAAAACAAGTCTGTAGCGACTACTTCCTGAAATCAAAATCAATCAGTAGAGCTTCAAGGTCATTGACCTCTTGTATTATATTATATTATACATTCATAGAAGGGTAAGAATTTAGTCTCTTCGTATTTTGACTCTCAGAAAAAGACTGAAAACAAATTGTAGGATTTTAAGATTTAATTTTAATTCTGATTTTCCAACTATAACCAGAGACAAGAGCAAATCTACTGAGATACTGATAGTAACATAATTCTCAGGAGAAATTGCATAACATGACCTGTGTGTGACCTGCTATATTTCTGAATACAGATCATTCCAGTTCTGTAACATTCCACAGTGTAATTTGGAGCAGAAAAAAGAGGATATACTAAGGTTGATGTTGTAAGGGAGTTTTATAATTAAACTTTTTGGTAGCATTATGACATTTTTATAAGCTGAAAGAAAATATATTCTTTAGAGTAGGATAAAATATATAATGTTGCATAATAAATCATAATATTTACGAATATAGGAATATAATTGCTCTTGATGTCTAGTTGGTCCTAAGTAAAAATCAGGTTGGCCTAAAATTCAAGATGGCCACCATGTCTAAAAATAGATTTATTAAATACAATTTTGTGGCAACTACTTTTCTAAAACCGTAAGCGGTTTGGTACCTTACCAAAATGACTTTTATAAAACTTCACAGGAATGTTGGTTTTGATGTCCAGTCAGTTCCATTAAGTAAAAATCAGGTTGGCCGGAAATTCAAGATGGCTGCCACAGCTTAAATACTCGTTTGTGGCAACTACTTATCAAAAAAACATAAGTGGTATTGATTTGGAACCTTTACTATGACTGGCATGACATGTAGTTGGTCCTAAACAAAATTCATTGATTCTGTGTCAAACATGCGACCATCTTTTTTTTAGATAGAGTGATAGTAGGAAAAACTTGACGACTACTTCTCTGAAACTATTTCCATAACATTTCACAGGTTCCCATGGCTGATCAAGCTATCAAAATCTATCCAGTGTTTTTTTTAATGTGTTTTGTGAATGCAGCCTGTGCCCATGCCATTGTGAAAAATAGCGGCATTTTTCTAGAAATTGTGAAATATTATAACAAAAGAGAAAAAAACTTTTTTCACTTTTATTTTCACAGTTTAATATCCCTTGGTTTTAAGTTGTGTTTTTCAGTAAATACAGAGTAGTTTTGACACCAGTATCCTTGCTGGTCTGTATTAACCAAAAAAAAAATAAATTATTTTTTCAGATTGTGAATTTTTGGGATATAATTGTGAAAAAAGGATACTTTTTGGAATTGTGAAATTAGCCATAAAAAAAACACTACTATCACTAGAGCTTCAAGGTCATTGACCTCTTGTATTCAAACAAAGTCTTTTATTGATTCTTTAATATTGAAATAAAGTAAACCCAAAGGGAAAAAGTGCAGCCGGTACGAGACTCAAACACTGGACCCCTCACTTACAGGGTGAGTGCTCTACCTGTGCTAACGGGGCCACTGGATACCCAGTATCACCACAATCCTTCCTCCATTACTTTTTAAGAGCTGATCCAGCTCTACCAGTCTTTCCAGACCCCGGTGCCTCAATCCCGCGTTCACTGAATTATCGTCACTAATGAAGTAAACCAGGGGAAAATATGTGGCAGATACAACTTACATGACACGAACCTAGGACTCCTCGCTTACAGACCGAGTGCTCTACCAACAGCTCACCGAGTAACCAATATTACCACAAATTAGAGGCTACTATTTCTAGTGATGGGCAATCGGTTCAACCGTTGAAATTTACAATCGATCATCAGTTAAAATCGGTTTGAATGTAACCGATCAATCATCGGTTATAATCGGTCAGTCAATGTGAAGTATAACGTGTATGTTAATCTGAGTTTGAGGCCTTGAACCTTGAATAATTTCCGATAAAGCAGGGAGTAAAGTATACAGGGAGGAGACACGAACCGTTTAGCCGTTTTATGTTGTTGCGCGTGTTTCACTACTTCCCGTTGTTGTGCGCGTGTGTAAAAAACAGCATATTCTTATAAATTATTACACTTACAAACTCAATAAAGGTGCGAAATGTAAACATTTAAGTATTATTTATTCACAAAGATGGCGCCACTCGCCCCCAAATAAAAAATGGTGACAGCTATTGCAAACGAGATACGAGACTACGGGTTATATTAGGCATTAATAATAACAAAAAGTGAATAGTAGACATATTTATCTTTGTCAAGAAGATATTTCACGGTGGTGATTATAAGACAAAGCCTAAAAAGTGGTGATGAAAATGCCTCTTTTGAGATCTCGGCTGAAATTTTTAATTTTTCAGATTTTCAAATGGTCCAGAGCTATTGCAAACCAGATACGAAGTACGGCTTATATTAGGCATTAATAATAACAAAAAGTGAATAGTAGTCATATTTATCTTTGTCAAGAAGGTAATTTCGTGATGTTGATTAAAACAGGAAGCTGTAAAAAAGTGACTGTAAAAACTGCCTATTTTGAGATGTTGGCTGAAATTTGAACTTTTCAAATGTAACTTACGATTGATTTACCTGTATCGATAAAATAGTAAATGACGGCGTACTAGCGTGACAACATAAATCAATAAACTAGAGCGTTTATGAACCCGTTTCTCCTCCCTGTATACTTTACTCCCTGGATTATAAGCATGTATTTTTTCCTGTCTTGTTTTTAGCTCTGCTGGCCAAGGCCAGCAGAGCTTATGGGATCGTGTGTTGTCCATCGTCCGTCGTCTGTCGTCCGTTAACTTTTCTTCAAACAACTTCTCCTCAGAAACTAATTTTGACCAAACTTCACGTGGATGATCATTTAGATTTGTTAGGTCGAAACCTTAAAAAAATCTTCTTCTCCAGAACCGCTGGACAGATTTCAACAGTTTTTCTTTTAAAATGATCACCAACGCCTAGACTATTAAGTTTGTTCAAATAAAGTCCCCGGGGTCAAAAATGGCCGTTCCCCGGGTGTTCAAAGTTTGTATATTGAGGTTTTGCATGTTTTTCATATAGACATATATGAAAAAACTTTAACAAATCTTCTTCTCTGAAACCACAAGGCACAGAGCTCTCATGTATTACATGTAGCATCAGCTTATGGTTCTCTACTAAGTTTGTTCAAATGGTGACCCTGGGGTCAAATTTGTCCCCGCCCCGGGGATCACAGTTTTACATAGACTTATATAGGATTTTTTTTTAAAAAATCTTCTTCTCGGAAACTACAACAGCCAGAGGTTTGATATTTGGCCCCGCCCCAAGGGTCACATGTTTTACATAGACATGTATAGGGAAAAACTTAAAAATTCTTCTTCTCTGAAACTGCAAGAGCCAGAGGTTTAATATTTTGAATTTGCTATAAGCTTGTGGTCCTCTACCAAGTTTGTTCAAATGGTGACCCAGGGGTCACATTTGGCCGCACCCCGGGGGTCACAGTTTTACATAGGCTTGTATAGGGAAAAACTGAAAAAATCTTCTTCTCTGAAACCACAAGGCACAGAGCTCTCATGTATTACATGTAGCATCAGCTTATGGTCCTCTACTAAGTTTGTTCAAATGGTGACCCTGGGGTCAAATTTGTCCCCGCCCCGGGGGTCTCAGTTTTACATAGACTTATATAGGATTTTTCTTTAAAAAATCTTCTTCTCGGAAACAACAACAGCCAGAGGTTTGATATTTTGCATTTACTATAAGCTTATGGTCCTTTACCAACTTTGTTCAAATGGTGACCCTCGGGTCACATTTGGCCCTGCCCTAAGGGTCACATGTTTTACATAGACATGTATAGGGAAAAACATAAAAAATCTTCTCTGAAACTGCAAGAGCCAGAGGTTTAATATTTTGCATTTGCTATTAGCTTGTGGTCCTCAACCAAGTTTGTTCAAATAGTGACCCAGGGGTCACATTTGGCCCCACTCCGGGGGTCACAGTTTTACATAGGCTTGTATAGGGAAAAACTGAAAAAAATCTTCTTCTTTGGAACCACATGGCACAGAGCTCTCATGTATTACATGTAGCATCTGCTTATGGTCCTCTACTAAGTTTGTTCAAATGGTGACCCTGGGGTCAAATTTGTCCCCGCCCCGAGGGTCACAGTTTTACATAGACTTAGATAGGATTTTTTTTTAAAAAAATCTTCTTCTCGGAAACTACAAGAGCCAGAGGTTTGATAATTTACATTTATTATAAGCTTATGGTCCTTTACCAACTTTGTTTAAATGGTGACCCTGGGGTTACATTTGGCCCCGCCCCAAGGGTCACATGTTTTACATAGACATGTATAGGAAATAAACTTAAAAAATCTTCTTCTCTGAAACTGCAAGAGCCAGAGGTTTAATATTTTGCTGTTGCTATAAGCTTATGGTCCTTTACCAATTTTGTTCATTTTTTTTTTTTTTTTTTTAGCTCTACTGATCAGAGATCAGCAGAGCTTATGCCGTGGTGCGGCGTCCGTCGTCCGTCCGTCTGTCCGTTAACTTTTATTTGTAGCGACTACTCCTCTGAAACTACTGGATGGATATTCATATAACTTTACAGAAATGTTGCCCATGAAGTCTAGTTGATCCTAGCAAAAATTGATGTTGATGTGAAATCCAAGATGGCCGCCAAAGCTAAAAATAGATTTTTTAAATTCAAGTTTGTAGCGACTACTTCTTGAAAACTATAAGTGATATTGATATGGGACTTTTTCTAAAATGATCAGCATGACATGATGTTGGTCCTTGTCGAAAATCGTTTTGATTTGACGTTAAACATGGCTGCCAGTGGCCATCTTTGTTTACATAGAGTTATATAATGAAAACTTGTAGCGACTACTTCTCTGAAACTACTTGACGGATTTTCATGAAACTTCACAGGAATGTTGCTCTTGATGTCTAAATGATCCTAGCAAAATTTCAGATCGGCCAGAAATTCAAGATGGCTGCCACAGCTAAAAATAGATTTTTAAAAAATAAGTTTGTAGCGACTACTTCTTGAAAACTATAAGTGATATTGATATGGGACTTTTTCTAAAATGATCAGCATGACATGATGGTTATGCGAGTCGAACATTATTTTGATTCGACATTAAACATGGCTGCCAGTGGCCATCTTTGTTTACATAGAGTTATATAATGAAAACTTGTAGCGACTACTTCTCTGAAACTACTTGACGGATTTTCATGAAACTTCACAGAAATGTTGCTCTTGATGTCTAAATGATCCTAGCAAAATTTCAGGTCGGCCGGAAATTCAAGATGGCCGCCATGGCTTAAAATAGATTTTCAAAATGAGAGTTTGTAGCGACTACTTTTTGAAAACTATAAGTGATATTGATATGGGACTTTTTCTAAAATGATCAGCATTACATGATGTTGGTCCTTGTCAAACATCATTTTGATTAGATGTTAAACATGGCTGTCAGCGGCCATCTTTGTTTACATAGAATTATATAATGAAAACTTGTAGCGACTACTCCTCTGAAACTACTTGACGGATTTTCATGAACTTCACAGGAATGTTGCTCTTGATGTCTAATTGATCCTAGCAAAATATCAGGTCGGCCGGAAATTCAAGATGGCCGCCACGGCTAAAAATAAATTTTCAAAAAACAAGTTTGTAGCGACTACTTCCTGAAATCAAAATCAATCAGTAGAGCTTCAAGGTCATTGACCTCTTGTTATTTTCCTTTTTTTTTTTTTCCATTTTTTTTATTTTTTTTTATTTTTTTTTATTTTTTTTTTATTTATTAACTTGGAAAACTAGACAGATCGGACCAGTAATGGCGGAGTTATGGCTATATTTTGCCTCTTTAAGACGATAGTCACTTGCTTCATGGATGTCATAAGAGCCATATTAGCCAGTAGAGCGTCCACAGGCCCTCTTGGGCCTCTTGTTCAACGTTTCGATGACGATTTCTCAGTACTGTTTTGAGCAATATTAAAATATATACCAATGTTGGACACCTTGAACACTTGGGTATAGGAGGCATGTAGAGTTAAATGATTTGCTCTTTTAATTAAAACAATATTCAGCATAGACTGAACTTAGTTGTAAACAGAAGAGAACATTATTTTGATGATGTCATGAGAAAGTTATGAATAGGAGTTTCTCTGATCCTAAAAAGCCGCAAAAAAAAATTAGGGTCAGAAAAGGCTCGGATTACTGTCTGCATTACCACTACGTATAAATTGGAAATTAACTTGGTTGCAACAGATCAGAGTAGCGATTGCTAATTATTTTAGTTTTCCCCGGATTACAAATCCTGGTTGAAGGTGCAATCTGGACTCCAATTTGTCATGTCCCTGTAACATCCATGACACGTGAACTTAAACTTTGGTTATAATTATTGTTGCTTGAAACTTGAGTATTGAACCATGCCAGCTGTTGTTTCAAAAAGAGGACAGATATAAGTTATTGATAGAATACTAAATGGAAGCTTAAATTATATGTGGAACACGGACAACGTGTTTTGGTGTCATCTGTTTTTGGGTCCAGTTACACCAGTCTACTTTTCATATCATATTAATGTGAATTTCAATATTTTGATTCCTCAAAAGCTTGCAGAAGAAACCTAATGGAAATTAAACTGTTTGAAGCTTTAAAGCCACTTTTTGTATTTTCCTGTATTATATATACATATACAGTGCTTTGGGGTGTATAGAATCATTGGTAGTAAAGAATCATTTCCTGTTTAAATTCAGTTTTCTCAGCTCATATATTTTAGATTATTTTAAAACTTTCCAGGCTTGAAGATATATCATATAAGCATACATTTATTCAACGGTGAAATTATTTGGGACATTTTTCCATGCAAAATATATCACTACGCGCAACACCTCTCAGAAAAAATGATTCTATACTACCTGAATGAAGTGTGTTTTTGAAACGAAAAATTCATACTGTCACAATAAACTCAGAAATAAATATTTGCTGTTTTAACAAATGTTAGGGACAAAAGTCAAAATGCAATCATCAATTAAGGTAACTTGTTGAAGTTTGGCCCTTTTTTAGGATAAAATGAAATTATGTAAATATTGGTGCAAAAACACCTATTAAAAAATCACAGTTTCAGGACAATAATTTTAGAAATTTTGCTATCGTAAAACTAAAAGGGTAAATTTAAATCAGAAATTAAATAAACATTTTCCTTTCATTTTAAAATTAGACGTTTAACCCAAGTGATTCTATACCCCCCAAAGCACTGTATATATATTTTTATTGATGTCAAGAGTCACATCTTAAAATTTATGAAATTATATTTGTCTTTTTAGGGCCTTTCCCATTGCAATATTATCTTGTCCTTTTACTATAATACAGCTGACTAGGTCCCTTTTCATTTACTACTGATAACATTAAAATGAAATTAATATTTAAAAGTTGGACACCAAGAGGTGGGTGTAACACATATTCATGGACAGCAAATTCATGCCCATATTGATTGATATTTTGTCAATAAGCTAATGTCTATAAATAAATGTGTTTATTCTTAATTTGTATTTACGTATGTAACTCTATTCATACAGAACAGGATTTTACCACTGTTGATCGACGTCTGCATTGTTGAACAATGGCGGGAGACAACAGAATACATCTGAAGTTGCTGACTGACATTTCCGACCTTATATATGGCAGTGCAGATTGCGAGAATTTCAATACGCATATGAGGCGTTTTTTAGCAAAAGGTGTATTAGCCCGAAATTCGACATTACTGGATAAATTAAAAGCCATGGAGACAAAAGGATATTTGGGAGTTGGGAATTATGGTAATCTCAAACAGGTGGCAGAAGATAGTGGAAACATGGATGTTCATGAACTAATTATAAAAGCAGAGAAGGACATTTTGGAGATAAACTTGGGTAAGTTTACATTCTATACATGTTGAAATAATGGTTTTATTGTACTGAATTGGAAATTAAAAATGCATAGGGGTGCCAAAGTGACACCTTTGGGCATTTTTTTATTTATGGAATTTCAAAATGGTCGCCAAAATAATATTTTTGTCTGGATTTAATATGTTTCAATATTTTAAATATATATTTAAGGGTTAGGGTTAGGGTTATCCAAGAGCACTTATACAATGGCGGGCCGCCACGCTATCGCCACATACCGCCATGCAAAACAAGCGCCGCCACGTAAAAATCGTCAAGCACCACTTTAATTTCTTTTTTTAAATGACTGCAATTAGAAAAAGTTGCACCTTTTACCTGTGCAGTTTCGACTCGGTGAACTCCCGAGTTTGACTACGCGAAGTATCGTGGCGTACTTGCGCCGAGAGCTTTTCGCGTTGCTGATTCCCACTCCGAGTAGTTTTATCATCCAAACTACGCGTAAGTACGCGATTTGTACATTTCTCACTCGACGTGAAAGTAAAGTGTGGGTTTTGCTTTAGCTGTACTGTATGCTACTGAGCTTCGTTGGTGTATTCTTGGGGAAAACGCTTTCCCTAGGCTGCGTCGTCCGATAGGGATGTAAATCAGGCATTTCCGTGTTTCTGATTATATCCATGAAGAACTTTTAAAGAACCATAGGAATCTATTCACTAGTAAGATTAGAGCATGTTCCTGGATTCCTAAGTATCCTTTTCCTTCCTCTTGGGCCACTCTAGATATAGGGTCATTTAGTTTGTACGTTTAATTTTGAGACAGTACACGTATATCGATCATTTAATGGTTGCAAATGTTTAATGGCGACGTGACAGCAGAGTCAAACAAGATTTAAGAACCATTAAACATTTGATCTACAGTCTCAAAATTTCAAAGATCCGACTATTCATCCCTATTCTAGGCTAGAGGGCGTGAGCGGTAGCTAACATATTTCACGACCGTTCATAAACAGTCTCAATCAAACCGAGACTGCAATATTTTGTATGTGTCGTTTTCGGCCGTTTCCAAAGGTCCACTCTCCTTCTCTTTTAATAAGTTAACCAGGGAAAACATCTAAAGCTGTTCAAACAGTCCAAATCAAGGATCGAAAATCATTTCATGTGAGTCATCATCTTGATTTATTTGACGTTGTTCAATGACGTAACATTATATGTCATCCAATCAGAATTCATTTTATCATTTTTTGTTCATGTACATTAAAGGTCTTCATCATGACCCCTGCATTGTTTCAGGTGCCGCTCACATCACTAGAGCAGTGGCAGAAAAACAATAAACGTGGCTCCAGTGTAAATGGAGTGTATACAATAGAATATGCAGCAACTCTGCAGTTCAGGGTGAGAAGGTTCTAGGCCCATTCTCCATATGTTCATTCCTGTTAGGTGCCATATAACCTTTCATGTGTTGGTGCGCCTTAAAACCCAATTCAATTCAGTTCAATCAGAATTACTCTATCTGAACCTTGTGAAACCTTAATGACTCCGTCAGAATGCAGACATTGCTAAGTGCATTAGAATATAGTTGACGGGAGGTGTACAGTACTGGTTCTACCCAAAAAAAGTTTGTGGTCTGCCTCCACCACAAAAAATCAACCGTCATATATAACCATACATGTGTTGAAAATGATGTAAACCACCATACAAACAAACAAAAAGCATTAGAATATAAACCTATAATGTGTTGATGAGCATTCAACTTAGCTGTAGAATAACACATGGAGCTGGAGTTTTATCTTCTAAACAGTCACAGGTGTAACATGATTACATGTAAGTTATTTTTGAAATAACTGAACCAGGTTATTTTCAAGAACAAAATGATTTCCCACATATACAGAGTAAGAGTTCATTCCTCTCACTTTTGGTTAAAGAACTTATTTAGGATATTTTCTTTAAAAACTATTTTATCTTAAGGAAACTAGTTGCTGCAGCAGTTAATCCTTCCAACAGAAAACTGACCATCTAATTGAATAATGATGTCACCATTAGGTGTGATTGCCCTAGAGTGAGTTTCCATCTTGTTATGTAATGGTACTATCTTTAAGAGCTTGCATACAATATTTACAAATCTTGTGTAAAAGAAGTACAATGTAATTGCAAATTAGTTAACAACAAATAAAAGCAAACAACAAATAAAAGAATCAGGGCAAAATGTTCATGTTCCGGTTGTAATAACCCAAACAAGTTATTTTTTAAATAAGTTATTTAAAAAACAATCAAGTTACACCCCTGATTGCTAAACAAATGTATCATTGCTAAGAGAAACACATCTGGTTTGAGGGGCAACTTTTCCCTCTAAAGTTATACATATTGAAAATTTATTTCAGAAAAAGACGAGAATACTAGTAAAGGGAAAGGCAAAGCTGCTGCAAAGGGCAAAACTGGAATAAAGAATAGAAAAGTAGAAACAGGTAAAACATGCATGGTCAAACTTGTATTAAGTGACCACTCAAGGGAGGGTCTAAAAATGGTCGCTTACTAAAAAGGTTGTGATATACATGTAGAATGAATTCAAAGGCTTCTCCAAAAATATCGCTATCCCAAATTGAGTCTAGTTATAAAGTAACGTGACGAAAATGAAAGTAAATAATAAACTGAAAATACATGTTTTATGATGTAGTTTTTGGTGAAAATCATAGTTTTGTTTCAAACATTTAGTTTTCGCAAAAGAGTATGTAGATCTTATGTTTTTAGCTCTACTGGCCAGGGGCCAGCAGAGCTTATGGGATGGTGTGTTGTCCGTCTTCCGTCGTCCGTCGTCCGTTAACTTTTGCTTGTGTACACTCTAGAGGCCACATTTCTGATGCAATCATCATGAAACTTTGTCAGAATGTTTGTCTCAATGAAATCTCGGTCAAGTTCGAAAATGGGTCATGTGGGGTCAAAAACTAGGTCACTAGGTCAAATACTTGAAAAAACTTGTGTACACTCTAGAGGTCATATTTGTTACTCAATCTTGATGAAACTTTGTCAAATTGTTTATCTTAATTATATCTTGATCAAGTTTGGAAATGGGTCACATGAAATTAAAAACTAGGTCACTAGGTCAAATATATGAAAAACCTTGTGTACACTCTAGAGGCCATATTTTTGACCCGAGTTTGATGCAACTTTGTCAGAATGTTTGTCTTAATTATATCTTGGTCAAGTTTGAAAATGGGTCACATGGGGTTAAAAACTAGGTCACTAGGTCAAATACTTGAAAAACCTTGTGTACACTCTAGAAGCCGTATTTCTGACCCAATCTTGATGAAACTTTGTCAAAATATTTGTCTTAATTATATCTTGGTCAAGTTCAAAAATGGGCCACATGGTGTTAAAAACTAGGTCACTAGGTCAAACTTTAGAAAAGCCGTGTGTACACTCTAGAGGCCATATTTTTGACCCGATCTTGATGAAACTTTGTCAGAATGTTTGTCTCAATAAAATCTCGGTCAAGTTCAAAAATGGGTCATGTGGGGTCAAAAACTAGGTCACTAGGTCAAATACTTGAAAAACCTTGTGTACACTCTAGAGGTCATATTTGTTACCCAATCTTGATGAAACTTTGTCAAATTGTTTATCTTAATTATATCTTGATCAAGTTCGGAAATGGGTCACATAAAGTTAAAAACTAGGTCATTAGGTCAAATATTACAAAAACCTTGTGTACACTCTAGAGGCCATATTTTTGACCCGAGCTTGATGCAACTTTGTCAGAATGTTTGTCTGTGTGTGTGTGTAATTCTAAGGTTTATAGTCCCTCCGCCAACGAACACGTCAAGGTATACCTGACGCGATGGGCACAATAGAGTCTGGACTTTTTAAAGGTGTAATTTTGAATTTTGAAGCTGATATAGACCTTGCCAACAGGTCTGTTTAATGCCTAAATATGTGCTGAAAGCGGTGTCAACAACAGCGGTTAATTCAACCTAATTTCGTGTATTGACACCTTCCGGTCCTAGCTTTGTTTGGCGTTGTGTTGTATGTGGTGCGTGCTTGTTTTGTAGTGTTATGATTATGTTTTTAACATATCATATTTGCTGGGGTTTGATGAGGGGTATGCCTGTACTACGCCATCTTGGGGATGATTAGCGTGTCCATTTGCAGCATACTAATACTTATGGTCATCGAACTGGGGCCTGTTCGGTTGTTTCTGTGATGTATGTTTGTACTTGTTGGGGCATTTGTTGGTGTTAAGTTTGTTGGTTGCTGTGCCTGGGGCATAGCGTGTGTGTCTGGTCCGAGGTACTGTGGCAGCAATTCCACATCTTGTTCGCGCAAGGGGTTTGCTACCACTGGGGAGGAAAGGCCAATTATGGTCGATAACGGTTTCCAGTCAAGATTGCCCCTGTGTAAGTGTCCCACAGGTTGGTGATGAAAGGGACCGTAAGGAGGCGCGCCTTAGTCCTAAATGGGTATGTGCCGTGTTTACTGGGTTTAGAGTTAGCATTACTATTGTACTTAGTTAAGAACTATTACACTTATTATTACTGTAGTTGTTGGTTTTTAAGACGGTCACATCCCTTATGGTATAAAGCACAATAAAATTTAATGTTTTTGTATGGCTTCTACTGGTATACTTATTTGCTTAATTATTTATTTTATTTTTTTACTTATAATTGTTATAATATCAAAAATTGAATGCCTAAAAAGTGGCCTAATATGTGCTATTCCCACTATAACACCGCTCGATATTTCCGTGGGACGCGTTTTATTGTATTTACTTATTCGTCCGGTGCGAATGTCAATGGTATTTACTTATATAGACAAATTCAAGCAACCTCAAACCACCCCACAAGCAGACAGATCTGCCATAACAAGCTTATGACCGACGGGGCGTAAATGTACTCCATCGTCCTTCATCAAGCAACGATCGGCTGCCCAAGGAAAGCCCAATACGGTTATACGCCGCCCCGGCCCTGTCCACTCTTTCCGCAACAATCGATTTAGGCGGTTCCTCAATTGTATGGAGCGCCCACCACCCGGTTTATTCAGTAATGGACCGGTATAACCGGGGGCCCGCCGCTGGTAGCGGGGGAACACAGCTCCCACCAGTATCCTCGCCTTTGGGCAGCTATGACCAACCGCTAGAATAATACGTTTATACGACGCAAAAAGGCCTGTCGGCGTCATATCGGGCACGGGGTTAGCCACGTCATTGGTGCCCAGCTGAATGTATACATAATCAGGCACCTCCTGCAAACATGCCGCCCGGAACGCAGCCCAAGCGGGCGTCTCTGTGAAAGTCTGTATCTTCGCCCCGCCATGATGGAAATACCGCCGATGGGGACTTGAGGTCTCTGAATCTCCGCTATCGACCATTAACCGACGAATATAGCTGTGCCCAAGTAAATACGTCAACATCATGAAGTGTAATAAAAGTAAAATCAACAACAGGTTATTATATAATTAAAGCAGACAATAGATCACATGCCCCAGTGATCACCCCAATCAAAAAAGGACAATTAACAGTAATTAACCCAAAAAACAGCAAACAAATACTAGCCAGTAGCGACTTTACAGCACAAGTATATGATGGCGCACAATACTCTAAAATAAATGAGAATAAGTATGCGAACCAATAACTGCCCATAAAGACCGTATCATATAATGGTTACCGCATAACCAAGACAGCATTTTTAAGAGGAAAAGTCACCGGTACAGCCTAATATCGTTTTAAAATCAAGTGATTTCCATCCGGTCCGCGCCGTGTCCAAATTGACAAACCCGGCCTTGACACTAACATCGACCCTGACCCTGAATAACACAGTTAAGAAATACGGCAATAAACACATATTTTTAAGTAGGACACGCAAGTAGGTCAGGTCAGGCCAGTAGAACACGACAGGTTAAGGTCGACGCAATTAAAATGAAACAGCTAGGAAATAAGTGGAATGACTATATGTATGAGTGTGCATGAAATATAATAAATACCTGTAATGATACTATTCTGTATATATCTACTATGTGAATGGATGTATGTATATCTATGTGTATGTATGAAATATTATATTATCCTTTTATATAAATACCTACTATGCGGTATCACCCAATATTCGTATATATATATATATATATACCCCGAGTATTAACGTACGATTGCGTGTATAGAATGTTTGTCTTAATTATATCTTGGTCAAGTTTGAAAATGGGTCACATGGGGTTAAAAACTAGGTCACTAGGTCAAATACTTGAAAAACCTTGTGTACACTCTAGAAGCCGTATTTCTGACCCAATCTTGATGAAACTTTGTCAAATGTTTGTCTTAATTATATCTTGGTCAAGTTCAAAAATGGGCCACATGGTTTAAAAACTATGTCACTAGGTTAAACTTTGGAAAAACTGTGTGTACACTCTAGAGGCCATATTTTTGACCTGATCTTGATGCAATTTTTTCAGAATATTTGTCTCAATTATAGCTTGCTAAAATTCGAAAATGGGTCACACAGGGTCAAAAACTAGGTCACTAGGTCAAATACTTGAAAAACCTTGTGTACACTCTAGAGGCCATATTTCTGACCCGATCTTGATGAAACTTTGTCGAAATGTTGTCTTATTTATATTTTGGTCAAGTTCGAAAATGGGTCATGTAGGGTCAAAAACTAGGTCACTAGGTCAAATACTTGAAAAAACTTGTGTACACTCTAGAGGTCATATTTGTTACCCAATCTTGATGAAACTTTGTCAAATTTTTTATCTTAATTATATCTTGATCAAGTTCGGAAATGGGTCACATGAAGTTAAAAACTAGGTCACTAGGTCAAATATTGGAAAAACCTTGTGTACACTCTAGAGGCCATATTTTTGACCCGAGCTTGATGCAACTTTGTCAGAATGTTTGTCTTAATTATATCTTGGTCAAGTTTAAAAATGGGTCACATGGGGTTAAAAACTAGGTCACTAGGTCAAATACTTGAAAAACCTTGTGTACACTCTAGAAGCCCCATTTCTGACCCAATCTTGATGAAACTTTGTCAAAATGTTTGTCTTAATTATATCTTGGTCAAGTTCAAAAATGGGTCACATGGTGTGAAAAACTAGGTCACTAGGTCAAACTTTGGAAAAACCGTGTGTACACTCTAGAGGCCATATTTTTGACCCGATCTTGATGCAATTTTGTCAGAATATTTGTCTCAATTACAGCTTGCTGAAGTTCGAAAATGGGTCACACAGGGTCAAAAACTAGGTCACTAGGTCAAATACTTGAAAAACCTTGTGTACACTCTGGAGGCCATATTTCTGACCCGATCTTGATGAAACTTTGTCGAAATGTTGACTTAATTATATTTTGGTCAAGTTCTAAAATGGGTCCAATGGGGTCAAAAACTAGGTCACTAGGTCAAATACTTGAAAAACCTTGTGTACACTCTAGACACCATGTAGTACGACTCGATTCATCAATGGTATGACAGCCAGTAGAGCGTTCACAGGCCCTCTTGGGCCTCTTGTTTTGTTGACTATTAATTATTAATTGATGCATGCCAACAGTGTTCAATCTAGCTTTGCCAAACAGGGGGGCATTTGGGCCCATGGACTTTGCAATTGGGGCCATTGTAAAAAAATGGGGGCCAAACAAAAAAGTCAATAAAATCATACCTTTAAATAATGTATTTTGTTGCTTTGACTCCAATGTCTCAGTGGCAGTTACCGTATAATAAATGGAACTTGAAGTGAACTGTAAACTTGGAAACAATTTAACTAATTAAACATTTGAATTGTCAATCAACAGTAATATGTACAGTATATTGTACTATATAGTGAGTAGGGCTATCACCTCTGACTCAAATAAGAAAGTAGCGTCACAAGGTTTATATCTGTCTTCGCTTTTTTCGCCGTTTTTGGCAAGAAAAAATCTGGAATCCACTTCATCATTGATGCTGACATGGCTAATGTAAAGCCATAGCAACAGAAGGGTTACACTGTATTTACTATGTAAAAATACTGTACAGTTTAGTTTATCGATCGCAGCACAGTCAGCAGTTGCGCGCGGTGTGCCTAAATAGCAGAATGGGAGAAAATGACCGAAATTAACGAAATGACCATCGCCGATTATATCTATCGATAGTAAACAATTGAAGGATTAAACCAAGGTACTGTTGTACATTTTTTCACTTTTAGAAAAAGGTGTTTGACTGATTTCAAAGTTTGGGTCGAGCAGAACGATTGCCGAAATGATTGTTTATGATAGAAATAAATGTTTGTTTCATTTAGCAAGACAGTTTATCAATGTAAAGATCATCAATTCTCTGAAAACGGTAAAAACAGAAGAGAAAAACAAGAATCTGCATAGGGCAAATCGCTAGTTTTTCAAGAAGCAATCACTACTGTTCTGTAATCGTCCCACAAAATTTCCGAGTTTTACGCGAAGCACTCTTTTTAATGTGTTTTGGAGCTGTATTTCTATAATTTCATGTGTATTTAAAAGTATCTGATAACGTTATTTGCAAAATGAAAGTACCATATTGTCTCAATATGCGAATGTCATTGGTTTTCGCGCTTTAAAAAACATCAATTGCAATAACAAATTACGATGTGTTGTACTCTGTAATACTACAGGTTTTCTTTAGAGCCCACCAAATCAAACTGAAAATTGAAACAAAATAGAGAATTTTAAGGCAAAACCAACAAAATTATACAAAACCATACTTTACTATTTCATGTTAAACACTATAGGTATACTTAAAAGTCCAGCAAATACAAACCTAAGTTTTAAAAAAAATCAAAGAAAGGAGTATTATCCATTCCGTAACCACCCCCTCTCAATACAGTGGTTGAATATACAGTCCACACTCAGTATCTAGAATTTCAAGGGACCAGGAGAAAAGTTTGAGTTATCCGAAGTTCGAATTAAACGATTTTGGCAGACTTGTTTTCAATTTTTTACCCCATCCACCAGTTTTACAATATAAATATATATATTACCAATATTAACCGACTTTTAATGAAATACATGTTTTCTTCCTTCATATATGTTGATGAATATGTTTCTTTACTGTTATAATTTCATTCAGATTAAACAGGAAAATGCAATTACGTAAATTACTGATTGATATTACCACGCTCAAATTTGAGACCTGTATTGCAGCATGCTACTTTCGTTTTGTCAGTTTGTATATTCGGGCATAGCATGTTAAAGCCGTATAAGAAAACGTTTTGGTAATTAAATAAATCAATGAAATACATGTTTTCTTCCTTCATATATGTTGATGAATATGTTTCTTTACTGTTATATTTTCATTCAGATTAAACAGGAAAATGCAATTACATAAATTACTGATTGATATTACCACGCTCAAATTTGAGACCTGTATTGCAGCATGCTACTTTCGTTTTGTCAGTTTGTATATTCGGGCATAGCATGTTAAAGCCGTATAAGAAAACGTTTTGGTAATTAAATAAATCAGCAAAATATTTATGATTTCATATTTTATTAAAAACATAGAAAGACATGCACAAAATGACAATATTTTCCAAATTATACATTTCGTCCATGTCAAATTAGTATAATTCTTATAATTGTTTTAACCCATGTGATGGCCTTTGTTTCCAATTATTGTAAACAAACTTCCACGATAACGAGCTTTAATTTACCATGAAAATCAGAGACATCATAAATTAACAAACGTGTCACAATGATTTAATTATTTGTGTCACAGGTCAAATCAGCAATTATCACCTTTTCTTTCCTTCACAATCAACTTCAATGCGGCTTGTGTTTGATCAAACTTGCATTCGGCACTTCAATCAAACTTCGAATTAGCGAGTGTAAATTACTGTATAGATTCCTGTTTGGGACCAGAAATATAGTTTGAATTAGCGAATAATTCGACTTGTCGAAATTTGACTTAAAAGAAGTAAAATTGCATAAAAATAGAAGGAATAAAATTGGGACCGTGACAAAAATTCGACTTAAGCGGAATTTCGAAGTAAGCGAGTTTGAGTTACTGAGAGTGGACTGTAGTCTTAAGACTACTAAATATATTGCTTTTGAATATTCTGATATCTATTGATTATTTATTTATTGATGCAAATGACTACTTGTTTTGTTGGATTACCTTAACACTTACAGCTATGAAACATCAAACAAGTTTGAAAAACACATAAACTTCAAAATAATTTGACATGTGTTCATGAAACTTCACACACATCTTCATCTTTCCCTAAAGGAATGGCGTTAACACACGTCCAATGACTCTTACTTTCATGTCGATAGTTTCCCCCAGTTTTGACTCCTAATACGTAGGAAAAGCCTTGAGATTCTATTCATTCAATATAGTAATAATGTTTTCATGGTCTTGTATGAGATAAATCATCACACTTGTCAAGACTGTTTGTGGTGTTTGCAGAAAAACCAACAATGTCAAAAAGAAAACAAGACCTCGGTGTAGAGAAAAATCAGAAAAAGCACAAAGGTATGTACAGAAATTGTTTCTATGGTGATTTATTACAACTAATACACATTTTCAAATTAAGGCCTAAAACATTTGTTCGCTGTTTCTTGACCGAGGTATTTTATTAGTTGGTGAAATACCGTGTTTTTTGCCGAAGACAGTAAAAACAGATTTGGGTTGGACCCTTTTTCATTGGGAGGAAGGTAAAAAGCAAACCATTTTTAGCGAGCTACTATCAGAGATCAGCAGAGCTTATGCCGTGGTGCGGCGGCGTCCGACCGTAAACTTTTTTTTTGTAGCGACTACTACTCTGAAACTACTGAATGGATTTTCATGAAATTTTACAGAAATGTTGCCCATGAAGTGTAGTTGATCATAGCAAAAATTCATGTTGCTGTGAAATCCAAGATGGCCGCCAAATCTAAAAATAGATTTTTAAAAAACAAGTTTGTAGCGACTACTTCTTGAAAACTCTTAAGTGATATTGATATGGGACTTTTTCTAAAATGATCAGCATGACATGATGTTGGTCCTTGTCGAAAATCGTTTTGATTCGACAAACATGGCTGCCAGCAGCCATCTTTGTTTACATAGAGTTATTTAGTAAAAACTTGTAGCGACTACTTCTCTGAAACTACTCGACGGATGTCCATGAAACTTCACAAGAATGTTGCTCTTGATGTTCAAATGATCCTAGCAACATTTCAGGTTGGTCGGAAATTCAAGATGGCCGCCACAGCTAAAAATAGATTTTCAAAAAACAAGTTCTCTTTGCCCCGTCTGTCTGATGGGGGATGGGGACGTAAACCGGGCGGTCCTGTGTATTGGTCTATCCTCCGAGTACGTTAAAGAACCATAGGAATCTATTCGATAATAAGTTTAGGGCAGGTTCCCGGATTCCTATGTATCCTGCCCCTCTCTCTGGGGCGGCTCTAAATAACCTATACTGTGTTGATGAGCCGTTAAACAACATTCAATTAAAAAAACAAGTTTGTAGCGAGTACTTCTTGAAAACTATAAGTGATATTGATATGGGACTTTTTCTAAAATGATCAGTATGGAATGATGTTGCTCCTTGTCGAAAATTATTTTGATGCGACGTTAAACATGGCTGCCAGCGGCCATCTTTGTTTCCATAAAGTTATATAATGAAAACTTGTAGCAACTACTCCTCTGAAACTACTTGACAGATTTTCATGAAACTTCACAGGAATGTTGCTCTTGATGTCTTATTGATCCTAGCAAAATTTCAGGTCGGCCGGAAATTCAAGATGGCCGCCACGGCTAAAAATAATTTTTCAAAAAACAAGATTGTAGCGACTACTTTTTGAAAACTATAAGTGATATTGATATGCGTCTTTTCCTAAAATGATCAGTATGACATGATGTTGATCCTTGTCGAAAAATATTTAGATTCGACAAACATGGCTGCCAGCGGCCATCTTTTTTTACATTGAGTTATATAATGAAAACTTGTAGCGACTACTCCTCTGAAACTAGTTGACAGATTTTCATGAAACTTCACGGTAATGTTGCTCTTGATGTCTAATTGATCCTAGCAAAACTTCAGGTCGGCCGGAAATCAAGATGGCCGCCACAGCTAAAAATAGATTTTCAAAAAACAAGTTTGTGGCGACTACTTCTTGAAAACTATTATAAGTGATATTGATATGGGACTTTTTCTAAAATGATCAGCATGACATGGTGTTGGTCCTTGTCGAAAATCGTTTTTGATTCGATGTTAAACATGGCTGTCAGCGGCCATCTTTGTTTACATAGTTATCTAGTAAAAACTTGTAGCGACTACTCCTCTGTAACTACTCAACGGATTTTCAAGAATCTTTACAGGAATGCTGCTCTTGATGTCTAATTGATCCTAGCAAAATTTCAGGTCGGCCGGAAATTCAAGCCGCCATGGCTAAAAATATATTTTCAAAATACAAGTTTGTAGCGACTATTTCTTGAATTGAAAACTATAAGTGATATTGATATGGGACTTTTTCTAAAATGATCAGTATGACATGATGTTGATCCTTGTCAAAAAAAAATTTGATTTGACCTTAAACTTGGCCGCCACTTGACGGATTTTCATGAAACTTCACAGGAATGCTGATCTAGCTATCAAAAACTTATCAGTAGAGCTCCAAGGTCATTGACCTCTTGTATTTTTTTATCATGCTCATTCAACTGAATTGAATTGAATGTTGTTTAACGGCTCATCAACACAGTATAGGTTATTTAGAGCTGATCCAGAGAGAGGGGAAGGATACGTAGGAATCCGGGAACCGTGCCCTACTCTTATTATCGAATAGATTCCTATGGTTCTTTAACGTGCTCGGAGGATAGACCGATACATGAGACCGCCCGGTTTACATCCCCATCCGACGGACGATGCTCATTCAAGTATACAAACGTGGAAAAGTGGCTCCATCAAAAAAAAAATGGTGTGTCTACTATAACAATTGCAGCAACTCTGCAGTTCTGCAGGTAAGAAGGTTCTAGGCCCATTCTCCATATTTTATCTTGCTGTAAGTGGAGGATAAGCCTGGCACATTCATTCCTGATAGGCGTCATTTAACCTTTCATGTGTTGGTGTGCCTTAAACCCAAATTCAATTCCAGTTTTCACCAAAATTAACATGAATGTTTGTTTCAATAAGAGCTCTTGTCATGAGTTTGATAATAATCAATATTGACGCTTACGGTCCAGAGTTACAGCCCTTAGTTATTGAATATCAGCAGAATTTTAGTTGGGATAGCCAAGTAAACTGTTTCCAATTTTCACAAAAATTTATTTGAAGGCTTATGTCAATAAGATTTTGATGATAAGATTTTGATGAGCTCATGAGTTCAGCAATAAGCAAACTATCAATGAAACAGTTTCCAATTTTGTCTCAAAAACATTGTTTCTTAAATCATACCGTATACTCAGATGTAGATCAGGAAGTGTAGCATTCAAGGACCACATCCAACCACAAACACCCAGAGAGAACAATCAATAATAACACAGATAAATAAAAGGCAAGAATTGACATCACAAACATAAAAAGTTTGCGTTGGAACGGTCAGTGGGGGTTTAAACCAGGTTCTAGGGTGCAGCAACCCACTCTTCAGAATCCACTTTTCTGGACACTAACACACAACCATTCAGTCAACCGAAGGAAAGCTCCGATGACTTAATAGCCAGTTGATCTCGACAGTTGCTACAAAATAAAACTGTTATTATCAGTAGCAAAAGCGAATTACCTTGTTAAACTGCATCCAATTCTTGACTAGGGCAACGAGTACGAAACAGAATAAATGGCCAGTTTATGTACTTTAAAAAGCGTAATCAACATTTAGTTTTATGATTATGAAAACTAGTAAAAAATACAATTTTGAAAAAGTATGTTATTGGTGAACATATTCGCTCTTAGACAGTTGTGTGCGGAAAAGGTAACAACTGTAGGACATGTCCTGAAATCAAGTATGAGGCACTTGTACATGTATTTGTTCTGTAGTTCGGCAATTTCCAAATTTCTCCTTTCATATTTGTTTGGGTGATTTTATTTTTCCAGATCATATAGAAGACATTTCTCTGTAATAGTGTTTTTTCCATTCCAATTGCAGCATTGGAGGGGTCGGAAGCTTTTCATGAAGCAGCCAAAAAGGCAACTATAGATGTAGAAGCAGTAGGCAAAGACCAAGTTGTTCAGGTCTCCAAAGTAGGCAGAGACCAAGTTGTCCAGATCACAGAGGCAGGCAGACACCAAATTGAGCAGATCACAGAATCCTCGATTAGGGATTACAGTACTGATAAACACAGTACGTGGTTTGTTTAAGCTCTACTGCTTATAGGATGGCGCCTTGCAAGTCATCGTTTTGTCAGCTACTTGTCGCCAACACAAGATATATCATCCAAAACAATCACATTTTCATGAAATTCAACAATTTTTACCACCACAAGATCACAGACAAGTCTGACAGTGAGCAATATATTTGCCTGTGTTAGAGTTGTTGCCCTTGATTACTGAAAAATAGGCACATTTCAGCTTCTGAGCATGATTACTTAAGTTGTTCCAATTTTCATCAAATTTAGTTTAATTTACCGGTAAACTTATTTATTTTACATTGTAACGAAAGCTCTATGAACTTATTTGAATCACTCTCGATGTCTTCCTGTGTAGAACCAGTACTAAGCAAATGCAGATAGTGTCTTGCTCAGGGACACAACACATGCGGTAATCACCAAATTTGACATGCTCAGGGACACAACACATATGGTAATCTCCAAATTTTACATGCTCAGGGACACAACACATATGGTCATCTCCAAATTTGACATGCTCAGGGACACAACACATATGGTAATCACCAAATTTGACATGCTCAGGGACACAACACACATGGTAATCACCAAATTTGACATGTTCAGGGACACACATGGTAATCACCAAATTTGACATGAAGGGTTGTTTCAATAAGATCTCTCCCCTTTGTTATTGACTATCAGCGGGATTTTAGTTGTGATAGTTAATCTGTTGCCAGTTTTCACCAAATTTGATATGACGGTTTATGTCAATAAGGTTCCGACGAGTTCAAGGATGATGAGTACCAAGCCTAATTGCGCATTTCATCTCTGGGTTCTGCTTGAATGAATTTTGGCAGAGTTAAGGCCCTTTTAACGTTTTAACACGCTAACTTTGTACATACGAGTTCTCCTGAACCCCTGGCTGTGTTGAATGATTTTTGATTTTTGATTACAGTTATGGTCCTTTAAAGGTTTTAATGAACAAACATTGTCCAGATTAGTCTCATCTGAACTTCAGATTAGTCTCATGTGAACTTCTGGCCAATTTCAACGAATCTTGGTGGGGATGATGAGTACCAAGCCTAGTTGCGAACCCCTGGCCGGATTTCGATGAAACTTGGCAGGGATGATCAGTTCCAAGCCTAGTTGCACATATCATCGCTGTGTTCAAGTTGAATGATTTTTGACCGAGTTATGGCCCCTTATATACAAACTTGATCCAGACTAGTTGTGCTCAACCCCTTGCTGGATTTCAATGTAACATAGCAGGAATGATCAGTACCAAGAATAGTTGCTCATATCATTGTCGTGTTCCCGTTGAATGATTTTTGGTGGAGTTAAGTGGCTCTTTAAAGGTTTTAATACACAAACTTAGTCCGGACTAGTTCTCCTCAACAAGCAGTCGGCTTTCAACGAAACTTGGTTGCGTCTATCATTGTCATGTTCCGGTTGAATGATTTTTGGCAGAGTTATGGTCCTTTAAAGGTTTTAATACACAAACTGTGTCCCCACTAGTTCTCCTGATCCCCGGATTCAACAAAACTTAGTAGGGATGATCATTTCTAAAAAATTAGTTGCGCATACCATCATTGTGCTCCAGTTGAATGATTTTTGGCAGATTTATTGCCCTTTCCCCAGTAGGAGAAACATCTGTTTTTACTAAAAACCGTTAGTTCTAATTTGGTATGGTTATTTAGGGACTCGAGGCAAAGCATAATTATATAAAATGAGTTTTGACTGCCTGCATAAAGGGGCCCCTCTACAGGGTTTCTTAGTTAAGATGTGTGATGTACAATAAGTTTTCATATTTTGATTCCGTCTGCTGGGGCCCCCTAGGGGGTAATCGGGTAAAAAAACACATCAGGAGTGTTATTTTTTACTGGTCCTTTGGGACCAACGAGCCCAATATAGGTGGCTTTGAAGTAGAATACCGCTTAAGCCGGTGCTAGGGGGCGTGAGAAGTGTTGCTTCTTTCATTACTTCTCATGAACAGACTCAATAAAGACGAGTCTGCTGCTTTATTCTCTTAATTGTGTTTGTTGCTCTCAAAGGACCACCTTTATCAGTATTTATTGTCCAAATGTGAATGCATTTATAAAACAGGTTTTGTTACTCTAGCATAAAGGGGCCTCTCTGCATGGGTACAACTTGGAAAACTTGCAGTAATTTATATGTTCGAATGCCGCCCCCCCCCCCCCCCCCCCCCCCCCCCCACACACAACCACAGACTCCATATAGCAAGTAGAGCGATAAGGCCCTCTTGTTTCTCAAAAACATTCTGTATACTCAAAAGTAGATATAAAAGGTCGAACAGGAAGTGTAGTATTCGAGGACCACAGTCAGCCACAAACACACACAGAAACAAAGATGAATAAAAGGCAAGATCTGACCACAACATAAATGGGTTGCGTTGGAACGGTCAGTGGCACAAAAAGCTGCTGGGGGTTTAAACCAGGTTCTAGGGTTCATCAAACTCACTCCTACCTTATTGCCATCCCAATAGAATGGGACAGTGTAAATAAAGATAATCCCACCAGATTATATTCTAACAAACAATGCAGCATTAGTAGGCAATATAGCACTTACATGATCATATATATTCACGGGTGTTTATGATATAATGAAAAATAACGAGTTGAACTCATCCTCTACAGTGCCCCAGATTCTACAGTGCCCCCGATAACTTTGGACCTATTGGGTATTTCACTCATGAAAATAAAATTGAGTGAATTTTAAATTTTCAAAAAAAAAGTGATTTGGGGATCAAATGTAAAACAAGCAAGGTAACTTACTCGTCTTTATGTAAGCTTTATTGACTTGTTATTCATGGCGGTGGTTTGTCAATGATTAATCAGTATTAATAATTAATTTCCATAGAAATACTAATCACATGTGTTAATTTCAGAAGTGCTTCTTAACGGTAACTCGCTTGTCGGTTTACGTCCATTTTAGGTAGACTTCATAATAGGGTCCACGATCTGTCCCGTCATCGCACAGTCAAAGAGAAAAACATAGTGGCCCACGAACTGTAAATGGGTCAACCACTGAACATGCAGTGCATTTCAGAATGATAGGGTCATAAAAGTTTAAAAATGAAGAAAGAACAAAAAATTTAAACATTTAAATATAGTTAGAACCCATAAGGATTTATTTGAAATAATTAAGACAGACTAGAAGAAGAGTAGAGCCACCATATGAGATTCAGTTTCGTATGAATTGTGCACATGCATTAAATTGAGATGCACATTCCCATCCATTAAATAATTGTTTTAAATATGAGAATATTTTGTCTGGAAATCTCAAGGAATCGGCAAGTTTTTGTTACTAAGTCATAAATATTAATTCATATTTTGTTCATATTGCTAGCAGTGGGGTACATATAATTCAATATGAGTATCCTTATTACAATGCAAGAATTATAGCCTTAAAGCATCATATAAATCAATATTAATATACCTCATGTCAGTGCTCCAAGAATATTTTTTTAGGGGACTAGCCCAGGGCTAGTGGGTCCTGAAAATCCACTAGCCCTGGTTTTTTTTCCACTAGCCCTGAGGTTTTTTGTCACAAGCCCTGTTTTTTTACTTGCCTTAAAAATAATGTGTCGGTTTGTTTTTGTCTTTGTCAGTTATCATTTATCTTGTTTGGCAATACTTTTACGTATCTCGTTTTATTAAAATGTATTTAAATGAACCAGCTCACTGAGACCTGACTCTATCTATTACTTATACCCAGCTGACGACATCATGATCTCATTATGTTAAAGCTGATTCTGATTTAACGGGATTCAGATAGTCATTATAATTCATTAAATACTGAGAAAATAAAAAAATCAGTAATTCCTTTCTTCTCATAATCAATTGATGTACGTTTCAGTAGCGTTGGCAGTAGTCATTAAGTGAAAGCGTAGCAATGGTAAGATGGAACAATTTAGGACATATTGTTTTTTTTTGTTTTTTTTAGCATTACCCCACCCACAAATTGTATACAGTGATACAAGTTTTCAAGTCAAGTTCCTCCAGGAAGGCATTTTAACCGGCAAAATACATTGGAATATAAATATAAACTGTTAACTGTATATGAAAATAACTGTGTTTAAAATTTATTTACAAAGAAATCGATATTTTTTCTCACAAATGTATTACATATATTTCCGCGTATCATAATCAAATTTCACTTCGCGGGAGTTCTTTCCCCTGAGTCAGGAATTTCTTAATGTTATCTAAGTATTGATATATTTCGCTTTTCACAGTTTCACATAAAAGCATGCTTCCATTATCAAAAATCCATGGTCTCTTGATTGATCAAAAGTCGCCGACAAATCAGCGTGATTGTGTTGAATGCGATTCTTTATCGGCCTATTTGTAATTGTTTGAGTCAGTACCGCCATTTTGAGCTGACCACGTGACGAACATGTGATCAACCAGTAGTATTTTTAAAAAGTGGTTTCATTGGCTAATCGACCTGAGTTGAAATACTACACATCAATTGATTGGATAATGCCGACTGTCAATTAAGGTTCTTGGAGGACGGACTTATAGCATGTTTTGTTTTGAAAATCGCCGATGCCCGCGGCGAATGCTAATTGAATTAGCGAGTGCAATTAACAGATTATGAAACATGTGGGGGATGTTTTATTACAGGTGCCTGACTGGCGCGTGTTTGTTATACACAGATCGTGTAATTTAGGCAGTGGGATTTATTTTGTTTTGTTTTTTTGGACTAGCCCGACGGGCTAACTGCATGGAATTTGTTACAAGCCCGACTTCAATTTTGACTAGCCCCGGGCGTCGGGCTATCCAATTTCTGGAGCCCTGCATGTGTAAACTTATGCACTGTTGTGTCCCGTGAACACTGTGCTTATGCATAAAATGGGTAGCATGCAGGGCAAAATGGTTCATTTATAGTAGTTATGTCAACAATTGGCTAAAAAAAACAAAAAAATTGGAGGTTAATTTATTATTTGTTTCAATAAATTCCTGTGAACATTGGGTAAGACGGATTTGATATTCATATTATACATAAGTCGGAGCAAGTAGAAGAACCATGGGAATCTTTTCGACATTAAATTAAGCAAGATAGAAAGTGTTAGTTCCCAGATTCCTATGTATCCTTCTCCCGTCTCTGGGACTGCTGTAAATCCGAGTCTATTCTCTGAACATGTTAAAGAACCATGGGAATCTTCGATAAGTGCCAATTTCTGTATTCCTTTGTAACTGGGGCTGCTTGAAATAACCCGAAAAATAATGTGTTGATAAGCTGGTATTAAACAATACTTTGATTAGATTCTGTTCTTTTACATTTCCTAAACATGTTTAAGGTTTTAAACGTTCATTTCTGAATTAAAAAATCATTTAATGTATTCATTATTTTGCTCTTTTAGACTGATATCATTTTACTTCTTAAAGATGCATTCTGCACATTTTAAATGTGTCTAGGTATGAGATTGACAAAGCTTGTATGAAATATCAATAAAACATCTGAATTATTTCTTTTCTCGGCTTGGTACTGATCATTCCTACCCAGTTTCAGTGAAATGCGGCCTGAGGTTTAGGAAAACTAGCTCGGATAGAGTTTGTATATAATGGGCCATAACTATGTAAAAAATCATTTATCCGGTACATGGCAATGATATGCGCAACTAGGCTTGGTATTGATCATCCCTGCCAAGTTTAGTTGAAATCCAGCCAGAGGTTGAGGATAACTAGTCTGTACAAAGCTAGTTTATAAAACCTTTAAAGGAACATAACTCCAGATTCATTCAACTGGAACACTGCGATAATATGTGCACCTGTGTTTGGTACTGATTATCCTTGCCTAGTTTCTTTGAAATCCAGCTAGGGGTTCAGGAGAACTAATCCGGTCAATGTTTACGTATTAAAACCTTTAAAGGGCCTTAACTCCGCCAAAAAAACATTCAACTGGAACATGGCGAAGATATGCACAACTAGGCCTGGTACGGATAATCCCAAAATGTTTCGTTAAAATCCGGCCAATGGTTCAGAAGAACTAGTCAGGACAAAATCTGTGTATTAAAACCTTTAAAGGGCCATAACTCCACCAAAATCATGCAACCGGGACATGGTGACGATAGGTACAACCGAGATTTCATTGATATTAACAATCTGTATGCAAGTTAGGTAAAGATCAAAAATAAATGAAAGTGCCCGAGTGTTCACAAGGCAGAAAATATTATTTTTCAGCAAAAACAAGGGCCATAACTTTGGTGTTACTGATCCGATCTGGCTGGTTTTGGAACTTGTCCAAGCTTTCATTGATATTAACAATCTATGCAAGTTTGGTTACAAATATATTTGTAAGGATGGCCTTGCCAGAAGCCAGAGCAAGAAGAGAACAAACCATTAAGGGAACGAAACACAATATTTAAACAAAAAACAAACATCAAACGCTACAGTCCTTTAAGGATTTAGGTAGACCTCATAGGGTCCGCAATCTGTCCGGTCATCACACAATCAAAGAGGAAAGCATAGTGGCAAACTATAAATGTATCAACCACTAAACATGCAGTGCATTGCAAAATGATAGGAAATAAAGTTCTTGCAATAAGACATTATTCCACTTATCTAACATTTTAAAATTATAAAAATATCACTTTGGCTATAGCATATAATTTATACTTCAAGATATGCATTTTTGACCTGTTTGACAATGGGGTCCCAGTAGGTGGATCCAAGACCTTGCTGCACCCCCTTGGGTCATATGTATTATTATATACTTCTGAAAATTTGCAAAGGATCACTTTTTTGCTGTAAATTTCTTGCTGAAATAAATAGCATTATTTCTATTTTACATGAAATTATTTAGGGCAGTGTATGGTCATGTGATGTCATGACTTGATTCAAATAGTGGAATTGTTGAGTATCAAAGAAATTAATTTCTAATACCATTATATGGAAGAATAAAAGTGATCCTTAGCAAATTTTGAGCAGTATACATACATATTTGCTGTTGTTCAGGATTATATTAAATATAGCGCATTAAGAAAATCAAGAGCCACAACTCCGCTGTTAGGATCCTATCTGACTGGTTTTCGAACTTGTTCAAGCTTTCATTAATAACTAAATCAAGGGCCATAACTCCAGTGTTACTGGTTTTCAAACTTGCCCGAGCTTTCATTGATATTAGTAATCTGGAAAAAGTTTGTAAAGATCAGATGAATGATAACCCTATCATCTTAGCGAGGCAACATATAGCATGTTTAACTAAATCAAGGGCCATAACTCTGGTGTTACTGGTCCAATCTGGCTGATTTTCAAACGTATCGAAGCTTTCATTGATATTAACAATCTAGATTGATAACGTTTAGTAAATATCAAATGAAAATGAAGGCCCTATTGTCTTAACGAGGCAAAATATAGCATTTTAACTAAATCAAGGGCCATAACTCTGCTGTTACTGGTCCTATCTGTCTGGTTTTCGAACTTCTCTGAGCTTTCATTTATATCAACAATCTGGTCAAAACAGATGAAGATCCTATTGTCTCGAACGAGGCAAAATAAAGCATTTTTAACTAAATCAAGGGTCATCACTCCGTTGTTACTGGTCCCATCTGGCTGGTTTTCAAACTAATCCGAGCTTTCATTGATATTAACAATCTGGCAAAGTTTGGTAAAGATCAGATCAAAAATGAAGGCCCTATTAACGAGGCAAATTATAACATTTTAACTAAATCAAAGGCTACAACTCTGCTGTTACTGGTCCTATCTGGCTGGTTTTCAAAGTTGTCCGAGCTTTCATTTATATTAGCAATCTGGTACATTGTTACTGATCCAATCTGGCTGGTTTTCAAACTTGTCCGAGCTTCCATTCACAATAACAATGTGGCAAAGTTTGGTGAGATCAGATCACAAAATTTGTCCTATTGTCTTAAAGAGCATTTTTAACAACCAGAAGGGCCATAGCTCCGCTGTTACTGGTCCAATCTGGCCCTATCATCTTAACGAGAAAAGTTAATGGACGGATGACGGACAACTCGCAATCCCCAACAACATTTTATAAGAGGGCCCCCCTTGGCATTTTGCTACTATAAAATATGATATACAGTGTGTATTTTATAAATTGTGACGGTTTGAGTTCAGGACAAAGATTGTATGAATTAGCAGAATTGCAACTTAATAAGTTATGTTTCTTTTCCAGGTTTGCAAGCTCTCCTCATCCATTTATACAAGTCCAAGTACCTCTCAACTCCTCTGGCAGCACGACAGAAATTGGAAGCTGACATTTTAGATGTTTACGTTAAACCAAGTATGCAGAGTGTTGACCCTTGGAAGACAAACAACCAACAAAATGAAAATATAAATGTCAATTCCCTTGATGAAATATTCTTTAAAGACGCCAAACGATGTTGTAATATATATGTTAGTGGAGACTCAGGATGTGGGAAAACGACGCTTTGTCAAAAATTAATCTCAGCTTGGTGTCTTACTCATTCCGATGCTCCGGATGACCCCATTTCATCAACAGATTTGGTTAAAACAATGGAAGACTTTGAATATCTATTTTATATTCCATTGAGACATATGGAGTCTGAGTATCACGTTGAGGAGATGATCAAAGCTCAGTTGTTGAAGACAGATCCTCAAAGAGAAGTTTTCTCACGCATACTGGAAAAAGAATCGGAACGCTGTCTCATTATATTAGATGGACTGGACGAGTGGAGAACACCATCAACATACAAGAAGTCGTACGGTGTAACTCAGGGTCTTCCAGATAGGAACGATATGTACAAGTACACGATATTGACAACATCACGTCCATGGAAGCTTGAAGTCCTTCGATTGGCTACATCTGAGATTGACCAGCAGATAAAAGTCTCCGGCATTGATGATAGAGCTGCATCTAAGTTTATTAAAAATGTTTTACATCAGTTAAATGCAAGGAATACATCCTCAAAGTCGGCTTCTAAATTTGAGAAAGAACTCAAAAGCAACAAATTGTCTCAATTTAAAACAATTCCTGTAATGTTGAAACAGTTGATCTTGTTATGGTTCAGTGGAAAACCCTTTGGTAAATCAAAATGTGATGTTTATAGTGGGATGATTGACCTACTGCTGACACAAGCCGAGATGCGAGATAAGACGTTGTTTGAAAATGTATGCAGAAAATCAGATCTCCAGCTTCCAGAGTGTTTCAGTGACAAGTCAAAATGCAAAGAATGTATGCCTCTATTATATTCTCTTGCAAAATTGGCATTTGAAACATTAATTAGTAAAAACAGAGAAACATCCCTAGTCTTCGAGCAATCTGTTGCTGAGTCTCACGGCGTTGATGAAAATGACATACAAACTTGTCTTAAAGTCGGCATTATGTCGCAAGACATAGTTCCAGACTTACTAACGGATAAGACAAGCTTGTCGTTCTTGCATAAATCTTATCAGGAGTACCTGGCAGCTCTATACATCACGATGCGTGCGGGGGATGACAAAATAATAGAACATATATTCAGTGTCTGCAATACAGTACAAATGTTACTGGAAATGTCAAAGGTAGTTTTGTTTGTTAGTGGAATGAATCCTGCCATAGCAGAAAAACTGTCGCCAGGCTTAAGAAATGTGACGGGGAAAGAGAGCCGTATCCAGCAGTACAGACGAGAAGTGGGAGAGGAACAGTATATCAGGAACAGTAATCGAGAATATATCGAGACCATTCAGAATATGATTATTGACTGTATGAAGGAGAGCTCAGATAATGGCCATGATCATCTCAATCTCCCTCTGGATGACATTTATATAGGCGAGTATAGAAGTGACTATAGTGACAGAGATCTGGAAGCCCTTCAAGACCAGGTCACACAAAACACTGCTAATATCAAGTCTGTTTACATTTACTGTAAGTCAGAAGCCAGATATTCAGATCTCCTTCAACACATTGTACACTGTGAATCACTAGAGAAAATAGGTCTGGGGGGAGATTTAACTAATATGTCACTTGATAATTTCACTAACATGTTGAACTTACCAAAGATAGTGGCTCTAGGACTCTACAAATGTGTATTAACTCGTGACCAGGAATGCAGCTTAATCACATCTCTGTCACGGAGAACTGTGCTCAGGAAGTTAGTGGCACTCAAACTATCAGGCAGTTATGACTCCTATATAACATTAACTCATGACCAGATATGCACGTTAATGACTTGTCTGTCACAGAGAACACAGCTCACACAGATTGAGTTAGAGTTTGTACGATGCAGTAATCATGGTCCCCAGTGTAGATATCAGCTAGATTTATCACAGAATAAACAGCTGCAGAAACTTACACTAGGTGATCTATATATAGACAAGGTGACATTGAACCCAGCAGAGATGACAGACTGCAGTATTAGTTACCTACACATTCCTGGTGCAGCAGAGTCCCTACTGAGATGTCTACATGGAGCAACTAAACTACAAACACTGGTGTGTGGGGTGTTACATCATACTGCTGACATAGACTCACTAGAGATAATCTTGCCCACTCTTGTACACCTGAGAAAGGTTGAGTTATGGGAGATAGACTTGAGTGATAGAAATATTCTCTTGTCTCCACAGATGATGAACCTGGAGTATGTAGAGTTAGTGTATGTTACATGGACAGATGCACGTGTGTGTGAGTTTGTGGCCAGTATTCCTGACACACCACATCCAGTGACATGTGTGTTGGGGTTATGGGGTGGGAAGTATACCAGAGTACATGACTACATCCACTCCTCTCCAAGATTTGTTGTGACAGACTATATTCCTGGTGATGGTTATACAAGGATTGTTTTCCACACCCAGCAGCCTGGAGAAGGAACGCGACCACAGAAGTAAATACAAACATGTGCAGGATATTTGTTGTTTTTCAGTAAACAAATGTTTTATGTGTATAAGTTGAGTACAAATTCATGTTTTTCGGACGATAACTTTTGAAATACTCGAGCGATTTTCAATTACTTTGACTTGTTTTCTTCGTTGAATCATTTCCAAACTAATCATGTAAGTTTTATATCGAATTTCAAAAAAAAGTTGTTTTTGTTCAAATTGGGTGGCCATTTTTAAAAACATTTTTTTTTTTTTTTCGAAAACTACTCAACCGATCGTTAAATACAACCACTTGTTTTCTTAGTGGGGTTATTTTCTGTCTATTGAAGTGACTTTTATTAAGAATTTCTGAAAAAAGTTGTTTTTGATCAATTTGGCCACATTAAATACTCAAAAATGTTGTTTTTCCTTCATAGATTTAAAGGGAAACTGTTAAAAATCATCGTCTCAACAACCATTGTACGTATGTTGACAGTTGTTTACTTCGAAATGATTGTTGTATCCTAGAATATAAGATGTGTACAGATGAAACCACTTGGGTGAAAATGAGAGTCCTGGGTTTCCTATTTTTAGCGCCTGATCGAAAAGGTTCGGGAATATAGAAATGACCTTGGCGTCCGTTTGTCCGTGAGTCTGGAACTTGAAAGGTCGAATGTTCTTATTTCCTTGGTTGACCTGTAACCTTTTAACCGAGGGATTTGAAGAAATGGTTTGAAAACCACAGCAGGCAGTGTGTCGTCCTGATATATCCCAACCATACTTTTTAAGGTCAATGTCGTAGCCAGGTCAGGGGTCAAATGCACGACTTTTAAACCAGTTTTTTGTTTCTGCAAAATTGGGATTTATATTTCCCATGTAAGGAAAGTTATTTTGCATATTTGTATAGAATTAGTGGTGTAATTTCTGATATTTGCACAAGTTGTAAAGGAAACCATGTACAATGTTAGGAATGTTATTTTGCATATTTGATAGTTTGTATAGGATTAGCAGTGTGAATTTCTAATACACTAGACGACACTTATAAGTTAACCCCGATTTTAAATGCTAATAAAACATTTTTTTCATCATAATTTCCTCAAACTTTGAACACATTCTTGAAAGAGGTCACGGAATGTAATCTGATTATCAAATTGATTATTTATTTTCAATTTAAATTTTGCTGAATCAGTTAAAAATAATTATATTGATGAGTTTTCAGACGATTTTGTCAAATAATTTAAATTTAAAAGATGAAATATAATGTAACTGTGGTGCTTATAAGTGTCGTCAAGTGTTTGTTTTGATAGTTTGTATTTGTACATGTATAACATTAGCAGTGTGAGTTTGTGATATTTGTATGTGTTATTTACTATAAATAATTTTAAGATTTCACGGGCTGTATTCAAGAAGCATTGTTACCACCAAAATATCATATCATCTTAAATATGTGCGTACAAGTCAAAGTTCCCCTTTAAAGTTATTTCCGATCCCGTCAAATTCAAGATGGCTGCCATTACAAAACATAGTGAAATCACGTTTTAATATTTCCTCAAAACCCCTAAGTCACTATGAACGCAACATTCCTGTTGGCGCCATATAACCTTTTTGTGTTTATGGGACGTAAATTCAACTTTTCTTGTTAATACAACCTAGAACAGTGTCTATTCATTGGACATCAATGCTTTTAAAGGGACACACGGCAATCTTGAGTTTGATATCAAGCATTAAATACCGCGATTTATTATTCCTGTATCATTTTGTCTTGGAACCTGCTTGCATATAATCAAAATTTGAGATTTCAATTGTCTTCATTATTCTACCAGGTTTTTAAATATATTATTGTTGGAATATAATATATAGTTAGTAATTTGTAAACACAATTTGCTTTGAACTAATCTAATAATATAAATGATTGAACAAATGCAAGTTATGTAGAAAACTAAAGGGACGCCTGCATTTTTAAAAAATCAAGGTTGCCAAGTGTCCCTTTAATTTGTAACACAGGCAGATTTTGTTAACTGAAACAATTCATCATGATCGAAGTCTGAAATGTGTTATTAACAAAGAACTTACAATAATAAATCATCGACATGATAAAAAATCCATTTTTTTTTAAACTCACGGTGTCCCACTAGTTTTTCTGCATAACTTGCATTTGTTCAATCATTAATATTAATTATAAGAACAGTATTAAGCAATTTGTTTTTGCATATTATTAATTTTTGTTATTATTGCACAAATAATATATTAAAACTTATAGTAAGACGAAATGGTGAATACTTAAAATTTGATTTATTCAAAAGTGACCAGGGTAAAAGTAAAAATGATATATATAATTCGAGACACCCATTTCAAACACCAAGATTTTAAAGAGAGAAAAACTGTTTTGTATCTGACGTCGTGGCAGATTTATTCCATTACAATTTTTTTAGACATTTGACCGTCGTGTCTTGTGATAAAACTATCTTTAAAGGGACACTCAGCAATCTAAACTTTTTAAAACTATATTTTGTTTGCATATTTGCAAATTATTTTTAATAATTATTTGAATAGAACAAAGCAAATTGCATGACTAATTGTTGATTACATTGCACCAATAATATATTTACACCTTTGTAATTATATTGAAGAAACTGCAAAGACTTCAAGATTGCCGTGTGTCCCTTTAAAGAGAGAAAACAAACTGTTTAGTATATGACGTTTATGACGCGATGTTTTGGCACATAAGTTTATCTGACGTCATGGGGGATTGATTCCATTTTGATTTTTTAGACATTTGACTGTCATGTCTTGTGGTAAAAACTATCTTAAAGGGACACGCAGCAATCTAAACTTTTTAAAACTCGAGTTTTTTGCATATTTGCAAATTATTTTTAATAATTATTTGAATAGAACAAAGCAAATTGCATGACTAATTGTTGATTACATTGCACCAATAATATATTTACACCTTTGTAATTATATTGAAGAAAATGCAAACTAATTTTATTACATTTTGCTTAATTATAAGGGACACGCAGCAATCTAAACTTTTTAAAACTCGAGTTTTTTGCATATTTGCAAATTATTTTTAATAATTATTTGAATAGAACAAAGCAAATTGCATTACTAATTGTTGATTACATTGCACCAATAATATATGTACACCTTTGTAATTATATTGAAGAAAATGCAAACTAATTTTATTACATTTTGCTTAATTATATACAGGCAGATTTAGACAAAATGTGCTGCTAATTTTGATGGTCCATAAACACCTCAAGATTGCCGTGTGCCACTTTAAACTCGTTTCATTCCATATTAGATTCGTGCAACTTTTAAACTATTTTGATATTTTAACTAATCAAAAGGCTTGTTAATAATTCATAACTCGTTTCATTAATTGTATATGGAACGAAAACTCTTCAAGAGTTTGATGGCAATAATGCTTCTTAAAGTATGCCATTTATAAATAAATGTTGTATTATCAAAAGAGCAGTGGCAGAAAAACAATTACGTGGCTCCAGCGTAAATGGAGTTTCTACGATAGAATTTGCAGCAACTCTGTAGTTCAGGGTGAGAAGGTTCTAGGCCCATTTTCCATATTTTATCTTGATGTAAATGGAAGATGAGCCTGGCATATTCAATTCAATTCATGCCTGTTAGGCGCCTAGGCCCATTTTCCATATTTTATCTTGATGTACATGGAAGATGAGCCTGGCATATTCAATTCAATTCATGCCTGTTAGGCGCCATATAACCTTTTCATGTGTTGGTGCGCCTTAAAAACCCCAATTCAATATTATTACCTGTGTTTTTAGCTCGTCTGTTTTTGAAAAACAATCGGTGAGGTATTGTCACCACTTGATCGTTGTCTACGTCTTTCATAATGCCAGGTTCTTTAACTCGTGCTTATATTTTAGTAATTAATTTTATATACATGTGTTAAAATTATGTCCCCTTTTGACTTTAATAGAAACAATTGGTACAAGTTTTGTATAAGCCTGTATCTCGGAAACTTACAAATAATAGATTGAAACTTCACACATGTATAACTCATGTGACAGCCAGGTTCTATAACTGGTGCTATTATTTTTATATACTTACGTTTTAATTTTGTCAAAGTGTGTGACAGTCGAGCCTCTGCACCAGCAGGCGATGCTTTTTGTTAATTGTTTAAATCGGCTTAACTATCCAACATGGTTTATGTTCATTTTGATTAATTTTTGAGACATTTGACCTTCATGTCATGTAATAATTAGCATGTTAAAGGGACACATGGCAATCTTGCTTTTTAAAACTCTGTGTCGTGTTATTTTTTCTACATAACTTGCATATATTATTTAAATATATCAAAGTTGATTGCTTTTGCATATTACTAATTGTTTATAACATTGCACCTAAAGAAACAGTTAATAGAACTAATTTATTACTTTTTATGCCCCCGAAGGGAATGGGGGCATATAGTAGTCGCACCGTCCGTCAGTCCATCCATTCGTTCGTCCGTACAGTCGTGTCCGGTTAATAACTCTTGACAATAATGGACGGATTTTCACAAAACTTTCCCCGTGTGGTTGCCGGGGTAGAATACAACCACTGCAAACACACCGTCACATGCAGAGGGGTAGGACCCCTCCATTCATATTCATTTTGTCATTTTTTTTGTTCATGCTCATTAAAGGTCTTCATCATGACCCCTGCATTGTTTCAGGCGCCATCTCGCTCACATCACTAAGAGCAGTGGCAATTAAACAATAAACGTGGCTCCAGCGTAAATGGAGTTTTTACGATAGAATTTGCAGCAACTCTGCAGTTCAGGGTGAGAAGGTTCTAGGCCCATTTTCCATATTTTATCTCGATGTACATGGAAGATGAGCCTGGCATGTTCATGCCTGTTAGGCGCCATATAACCTGTAATGTGTTGGTGCGCCTTAAAACCCCAATTCAATTCAATTCACAAAACTTAGCACAATTGCTCACCACAGTGCTCACCACAGCAAGACTGTCGCGCACAAAATCCAGGTCCGTGGCTCCAAGGTCAAGGTCACACTTAGAGGTCAAAGGTCAAAATGAAGTGCTTTCGTGTCCGGTTAATAACTCTTGACATTCATGGACAGATTTTCAAATAAATTGGCACAAGTACTCACCACAACAAGATGACATGTCGCTCACAAAATCCAGGTCTGTGGCATCAAGGTCGCACTTAAAGGTCACTTCGGGAGCATTTGTCACTTCCAGTAACATTTCTTGTAATTTAATAAATTACATACAAGCAAAGTTTAAAGTCAAAATAATAGTCATTTAAAATTCTAGTTTCTAATTTTCATGCTTTAAACCTTCAAGATTGCTGTGTGTCCCTTTAAACTCATCTCCATTCCAAATAAGATTTATGTAGCTTGGGAATCATTTTGAAATTTAACACCAAAAGTCTTTTTAAAATTAAAATAATTTGTAATTGTATGTGGAATGGAAAGTCATTCAAGATCCTATATATATGTCGACCAAAGTTCTAATGTATTTAGGAGATTAAAGATTTGCAAAAGGATGAGGAGTTTGATGGCAATAATGCTTCTTATAGGACACTCGGCTATCTTGATTTGTGAAAAACTCCGGGCATCCATTAGCTGTTCTACAGAACTGGCATTCGCTCAATCATTAATATTAATTATCAGAATAGTATAAAGGAAATTGTTGTTGCATATTATTAACTGTTGATTATATTGCACCAATAATATTGTTAAACCTATATATGACCAAAAAAAAATATCTAAATTTTATTTAATAATATGCGAGCCCGTTTCAAGTCTAAATGATAGTGCATAAATAGAGACGCCCATTTTAATGCTTGATAAACACTTGAAGATTGCCTTGTGTCCCTTTAAATGTATGTCAGTATAATCAGATATTGCTTGTATTAGCTCTTGTTAGTACGAGTATTTGTTTTTTATTAGTGTTTATATTTTATTCCATATTAAAGATTTCCCGTGTGGTTGCCAGGGTAGTATACAACCACTGCAATCTCACAAACAAACTGTCACATGCAGAAGTAGCAGCCTCCCCCACCCCATTCATATTTATTTTGTTTTTTATCATGAACATTCAAGGTCTTTATCATGACAGTATATGCAAATGTGGAAATGAGACTTCGTCGTAAATGGAGTGTCTACCATAGAATTTGCAGCAACTCTGCAGTTTTGCAGGTAAGAAGGTTCTAGGCCCATTCTCCATATTTTATCTTGATGTAAATGGAGGATGAGCCTGGCACGTTCATTCCTGTTAGGCGCCATATAACCTTTCATGTGTTGGTGCAAAACGTTAATGATTGTTGTCACTACAATCACCATGAACTTGTGAAAACAACTGCAGGGGTGTGATTCTTCCTCGGAATCGCTGATTTCCGCGGTTCCGATGGTCCGAGGGGTCACTTTTCCAATTCGTCCAGATCCGAGGAGTTTTTTTTTCAGGGGGGGTGAGGGCCGTATTTTTGGCCGAAAAAATCCGACTTTTACACGTTTGCCCCGTAATATCCTGTAAAATCCGAGATCCCGAGATCTACACGTTTTACATCCTGGCAATTTCTCAATAGTTTTCTGTCGCGAGTTTTCATTGGTCTTTGTTGTTTATCTGGTCCAATCAAAGCGCCTCTTGTAATGTGAAGCTGAGATAAAAAAAACAAAAGAAAAAAATGTCCGCTGTGAATTTGTTTGTTTTGTTTTGAGAGATGGTTACGCGGAAAACATGGCCAAAATCTTGGAAAGATCGGCGGACACACGAGAGATCAAAAAAATAGATAGTGATTGTAAAAATAAGTTTAAGTGGGAGTGGTTAGAAATCGTAAATAATGACGTACCGTTAAGTGTAAGCTTTCGGAAAGTGGACATTTCCGGGAAAGTTAAGTGTATCCAATTTCATTAGTCAAATAACCAATGATAATGAGATTAATTATTACAAATTACTTGATTTTCATCTATTTCTTTTAAATTTCTGCAGTTGATACACTAACAATGATAATAAAATAGTAAAACTTACCCTTTTCTTGTTTTAAAATGTCACACCAAACAACCCATAAGCATATCAGAAATGGACTTAAAATGATTTAAAACAGCTAAAATCCAGGAGCTTTAGGGGGCTTCGCCCCCTGAACCCCTACAAGGGCGCTGCCCCTTGACCCCGTAAGGGGACTTGCAGTCCCCTTAACCCCTCGCTCAAATTTTCCTCCCTTTTGTTCAAAGGCCAATCACACCCCTGCAACTGGCAGTTCAGTTTTATTTTACTGATTACCACATCTAGTCATTCAGTTTTGAAGGGATTCAATTCATTTTTGGTAGGATTATTTGCCATCCCATGAAGATCACCATTTTGTTTCGAAAATTTAAACCGCAGTCATGGCCCTTTTTGGACATTTTATGGTCTAATTAGAACCTTTTGGTCACAACTTGTCAGTGAGTTTTGAATGGATGGTCCAAACCTTGGATGTTTAGTTATATTGTTTGCCATCATGAGATGATGGGTCATATTACCTCACCATTTACCTACGACAATTTATACAGGAGTTACAACTCCTTTACAATATGGTCCGTATGCATGTTGAAATAGCATTTGTTTGGGTGATCTTGCACGATTAACAATTCTTCATTTATACATAATTTAAAGTGACTGGAGCGATCTGGAAGAAGTGTGGATGTATATATATCCAAATATAAAAACAAAAACGTGATGCGCTTTATTTGCGCATAAAAAGTACATGTTTACTAAATTGGATCTCTTGTTGTGTCCGGTTTTGTTCATAAAAATTATTGGTATGGAAAACCCTGCAAGTTTTTTTGGTAAAAAGTATTAAAGGGACACCCAGCAATCTTATTTGTGTTAAAACTTGTGGCATCCCGTCAGTTGTTTCGGCATAACTGGCACATTTGCTGTCATTAATAATGATCATTTAAATAGTTCAAAGCAACGGTTTTACCAGATTACTAATAGTTGGTTACTTTGCACCAATAATATATTTAAAATAACAAGGTAAAAATAAAACATTAAATTCTATTATTTGATATTTAAATTTATGCAGGCAGATTTAAAGTCATGATACCAGAGAAATGCATTGTGTTGCTTATTCTAATGCGTAATGCTTGAAAAATACTTGTCATGATTGTGTCCCTTTAATTCATATGGGGATTCAAGATTGCCATGTGTCCCTTTAATTAATATGTGGATTCAAGATTGCCATGTGTCCCTTTTATTCATATGGGGGATTCAAGGTTGCATCCCTTTAATTAATTTTGCGATTCAAGATTGCCATGTGTCCCTTTAATTGATTTGGGGATTCAAAATTGCCGCGGTCCCTTCAATATATTTGGGGATTCAAGATTGCTGTGTATCCCTTTAATTTCATATCAGGATTCAAAATTGCTGTGTGTCCCTTTATTTCATATCGGGATTACTGATTGCCGAGTATCCCTTTAATTCCCTTGGCAATTCAAGGGTGCTGTGTGTGCCTTTAATTCATGTGGGGATTCCAAATTGTTGTGTTTCCCTTTAATCCTTAAAACACCATACAAATAAACAAAACAAAACACATCTTGCGTGGATTCAAGGTTGCCATGTGTGCCTTTAATTCATATGGGAATTCAAGATTGCCATGTGTGCCTTTAATTCATTTGGGAATTCAAGATTGCCGTGTGTCCCTTTAATTCATTTGGGGATTAAAGATTGCTGTGTGTCCCTTTAATTCATTTGGGGATTCGCGGTTGCTATGTGTCCCTTTAATTCATTTGGGGATTAAAGATTGCTGTGTGTCCCTTTAATTCATTTGGGGATTCGCGGTTGCTATGTGTCCCTTTAATTCATTTGAGGATTCAAGATTGCCATGTGTGCCTTTAATTCATATGTGGATTCAAGATTGACGCATGTCCCTTTAATTCATATGAGAATTCTCGATTGCCAAATGTCCCTTTAATTTTTGAGATTTAAGATAACTGTGTGTCCCTTTAATTCACATGGGGATTCAAGATTGCCATCTGTCCCTTTAATTCATTTAAGGATTCAAGATAGCCATGTGTCTGTTTAATTCATATGGGGATTCAAGATTGCCATGTGTGCCATTAATTCATTTGGGGATTCAAGATTGCTGTGTGTCCCTTTAATTTGTTTGGGGATTCAAAATTGCCGCGGTCCCTTCAATTTATTTGGGGATTCAAGATTGCCGTGTATCCCTTTAATTTCATATCAGGATTCAAAATTGCTGTTTGTCCCTTTATTTCATATCGGGATTACTGATTGCCGTGTATCCCTTTAATTCCCTTGGCAATTCAAGGGTACTGTGTGTGCCTTTAATTCATATGTGGATTCAAAATTGACGCATGTCCCTTAAATACATATGGGAATTCTCGATTGCCGAATGTCCCTTTAATTTATTAGATTTAAGATAACTGTGTGTCCCTTTAATTCACATGGGGATTCAAGATTGCCCCTTTAATTTATTTAAGGATTCAAGATTGCCATGTGTCTCTTTAATTCATATGGGGATTCAAGATTGCCCTGTGTCCCTTTAATTCATATGGGGATTCAAAATATCTGTTAATTCATTTGGGAATGTAAGATTGCCATGTGTGCCTTTAATTCATTTGGGAATTCAAGATTGCCGTGTGTCCCTTTAATTCATTTGGGGATTAAAGATTGCTGTGTGTCCCTTTAATTCATTTGGGGATTCGCGGTTGCTATGTGTCCCTTTAATTCATTTGAGGATTCAAGATTGCCATGTGTGCCTTTAATTCATATGTGGATTCAAGATTGACGCATGTCCCTTTAATTCATATGAGAATTCTCGATTGCCAAATGTCCCTTTAATTTTTGAGATTTAAGATAACTGTGTGTCCCTTTAATTCACATGGGGATTCAAGATTGCCATCTGTCCCTTTAATTCATTTAAGGATTCAAGATAGCCATGTGTCTGTTTAATTCATATGGGGATTCAAGATTGCCATGTGTGCCATTAATTCATTTGGGGATTCAAGATTGCTGTGTGTCCCTTTAATTTGTTTGGGGATTCAAAATTGCCGCGGTCCCTTCAATTTATTTGGGGATTCAAGATTGCCGTGTATCCCTTTAATTTCATATCAGGATTCAAAATTGCTGTTTGTCCCTTTATTTCATATCGGGATTACTGATTGCCGTGTATCCCTTTAATTCCCTTGGCAATTCAAGGGTACTGTGTGTGCCTTTAATTCATATGTGGATTCAAAATTGACGCATGTCCCTTAAATACATATGGGAATTCTCGATTGCCGAATGTCCCTTTAATTTATTAGATTTAAGATAACTGTGTGTCCCTTTAATTCACATGGGGATTCAAGATTGCCCCTTTAATTTATTTAAGGATTCAAGATTGCCATGTGTCTCTTTAATTCATATGGGGATTCAAGATTGCCCTGTGTCCCTTTAATTCATATGGGGATTCAAAATATCTGTTAATTCATTTGGGAATGTAAGATTGCCTTGTGCCCCTTTAATTCAAGATCGCCGTGTGTCCCTTTAATGCATATGGGTATTCAGAATTGTGGTCTGTCCCTTTATTGTCGAGCCTTTTTACAGATCTTGACTTAGCGAACACCATGTCATCCGGGTGAATGTGCGTCCGGTCATCTGTCCGATTTTTATTAGCTCTACTGATCAGAGATCAGCAGAGCTTATGCCGTGGTGCGGCGTCCGTCGTCCGTCTGTCTGTCCGTCCGTTAACTTTTATTTGTAGCGACTACTCCTCTGAAACTACTGGATGGATATTCATAAAACTTTACAGAAATGTTGCCCATGAAGTCTAGTTGATCCTAGCAAAAATTCATGTTGATGTGAAATCCAAGATGGCCGCCAAAGCTAAAAATAGATTTTTTAAATTCAAGTTTGTAGCGACTACTTCTTGAAAACTATAAGTGATATTGATATGGGACTTTTTCTAAAATGATCAGCATGACATGATGTTGGTCCTCGTCGAAAATCGTTTTGATTTGACGTTAAACATGGCTGCCAGCGGCCATCTTTGTTAACATAGAGTTATATAATGAAAACTTGTAGCGACTACTCCTCTGAAACTACTTGACGGATTTTCATGAAACTTCACAGGAATGTTGCTCTTGATGTCTAAATGATCCTAGCAAAATTTCAGGTCGGCCGGAAATTCAAGATGGCCGCCACGGCTAAAAATAGATTTTCAAAATACAAGTTTGTAGCGACTACTGCTTGAAAACTATAAGTGATATTGATATGGGACTTTTTGTAAAATGATCAGCATGACATGATGTTGGTCCTTATCAAAAATCGTTTTGATTCAACGTTAAACTTGGCTGCCAGCGGCCATCTTTGTTTACATAGAGTTATATAGTAAAAACTTGTAGCGACTACTCCTCTGAAACTACTTGGCGGATTTTCATGAAACTTTACAGGAATGTTGCTCTTAATGTCTTATTGATCCTAGCAAAATTTCAGATCGGCCAGAAATTCAAGATGGCTGCCACAGTTAAAAATACATTTTTAAAAAATAAGTTTGTAGCGACTACTTCTTGAAAACTATAAGTGATATTGATATGGGACTTTTTCTAAAATGATCAGCATGACATGATGGTTATCCGAGTCGAACATTATTTTGATTCGACATTAAACATGGCTGCCAGTGGCCATCTTTGTTTACATAGAGTTATATAATGAAAACTTGTAGCAACTACTCCTCTGAAACTGCTTGACGGATTTTTATGTCTAATTGATCCTAGCAAAATTTCAGGTCGGCCGGAAATTCAAGATGGCCGCCATGGCTAAAAATAGATTTTCAAAATACAAGTTTGTATCGACTACTTCTTGAAAACTATAAGTGATATTGATATGGGACTTTTTCTAAAATGATCAGCATGACATGATGGTTATCCGAGTCGAACATTATTTTGATTCGACATTAAACATGGCTGCCAGTGGCCATCTTTGTTTACAAAAAGTTATATAATGAAAACTTGTAGCGACTACTCCTCTGAAACTACTTGACGGATTTTCATGAAACTTCACAGAAATGTTGCTCTTGATGTCTAATTGATTGTAGCAAAATTTCAGGTCGGCCGGAGTTTCAAGATGGCCGCCATGGCTAAAAATAGATTTTCAAAATGCAAGTTTGTAGCGACTACTTCTTGAAAACTATAAGTGATATTTATATGGGACTTTTTCTAAAATGATCAGCATTACATGGTGTTGGTCCTTGTCAAAAATCATTTTGATTAGATGTTAAACATGGCTGTCAGCGGCCATCTTTGTTTACATAGAATTATATAATGAAAACTTGTAGCGACTACTCCTCTGAAACTACTTGACGGATTTTCATGAACTTCACAGGAATGTTGCTCTTGATGTCTAATTGATCCTAGCAAAATATCAGGTTGGCCGGAAATTCAAGATGGCCGCCACGGCTAAAAATAAATTTTCAAAAAACAAGTTTGTAGCGACTACTTCCTGAAATCAAAATCAATCAGTAGAGCTTCAAGGTCATTGACCTCTTGTTTCTTAATATTTTCTTCGTCACTTGCAGGATTTTCACCAAACTCCAATACTTCACTAAAATACATCCACTGCAAACACACGGTCACATGCATCATATTCATTTTTAGCTCTACTGATCAGAGATCAGCAGAGCTTATGCCGTGGTGCGGTGTCCGTCCGTCTGTCCGTTAACTTTTTTTTTGTAGCGACTACTCCTCTGAAACTACTCGACGGATATTCATGAAACTTTACAGAAATGTTGCCCATGAAGTCTAGTTGATCCTAGCAAAAATTCATGTAGATGTGAAATCCAAGATGGCCGCCAAATCTAAAAATAGGTTTTTAAAAAACAAGTTTGTAGCGACTACTTCTTGAAAACTCTAAGGGATATTGCTATGGGACTTTTTCTAAAATGATCAGCATGACATGATGTTGGTCCTTGTCGAAAATCGTTTTGATTCGACGTTAAACATGGCTGCCAGCGGCCATCTTTGTTTACATAGAGTTATATAATGAAAACTTGTAGCGACTACTCCTCTGAAACTACTTGACAGATTTTCATGAAACTTCACAGGAATGTTGCTCTTGATGTCTTATTGATCCTAGCAAAATTTCAGGTCGGCCGGAAATTCAAGATGGCCACCACGGCTAAAAATAGATTTTTAAAAAATAAGTTTGTAGCGACTACTTCTTGAAAACTATAAGAGATATTGATATGGGACTTTTTCTAAAATGATCAGGATGACATGATGTTGGTCCTTGTCGAAAATCGTTTTGATTCGACAAACATGGCTGCCAGCGGCCATCATTGTTTACATAGAGTTATATAATGAAAACTTGTAGCGACTACTCCTCTGAAACTACTCGACGGATATTCATGAAACTTCACAGGAATGTTGCTCTTGATGTCTTATTGATCCTAGCAAAATTTCAGGTCGGCCGGAAATTCAAGATGGCCGCCACGGCTAAAAATAGATTTTTAAAAAATAAGTTTGTAGCGACTACTTCTTGAAAACTATAAGAGATATTGATATGGGACTTTTTCTAAAATGATCAGGATGACATGATGTTGGTCCTTGTCGAAAATCGTTTTGATTCGACAAACATGGCTGCCAGCGGCCATCATTGTTTACATAGAGTTATATAATGAAAACTTGTAGCGACTACTCCTCTGAAACTACTCGACGGATATTCATGAAACTTCACAGGAATGTTACTCTTGATGTCTAATTGATCCTAGCAAAATTTCAGGTCGGTCGGAAATTCAAGATGGCCGCCACGGCTAAAAATAGATTTTTAAAAAGTAAGTTTGTAGCGACTACTTCTTGAAAACTATAAGAGATATTGATATGGGACTTTTTCTAAAATGATCAGCATGACATGATGGTTATCCGAGTCGAACATTATTTTGATTCGACGTTAAACATGGCTGCCAGTGGCCATCTTTGTTTACATAGAGTTATATATTGAAAACTTGTAGCGACTACTCGTCTGAAACTACTTGACGGATTTTCATGAAACTTCACAGGAATGTTGCTCTTGATGTCTAATTGATCATAGCAAAATTTCAGATCGGCCAGAAATTCAAGATGGCCGCCACAGCTAAAAAAAGATTTAAAAAAAATAAGTTTGTAGGGACTACTTCTTGAAAACTATAAGTGATATTGATATGGGACTTTTTCTAAAATTATCAGCATGACATGATGGTTATCTGAGTCGAACATTATTTTGATTCAATGTTAAACATGGCTGTCAGCGGCCATCTTTGTTTACATAGAGTTATATAATGAAAACTTGTAGCGACTACTCCTCTGAAACTACTTGACGGATTTTCATGAAACTTCACAGGAATGTTGCTCTTGATGTCTAATTGATCCTAGCAAAATTTCAGGTCGGCCGGAAATTCAAGATGGCCGCCACTGCTAAAAATAGTTTTTCAAAAAACAAGTTTGTAGCGACTTCTTCCTGAAAACAAAATCAATCAGTAGAGCTTCAAGGTCATTGACCTCTTGTTTGTTCATGCTCATTAAAGGTCTTCATCATGACCCCTGCATTGTTTCAGGTGCCATCTCGCTCACATCACTAAGAGCAGTGGCAGAAAAACAATAAACTTGGCTCCAGCGTAAATGGAGTGTCTACAATAGAATTTGCAGCAACTCTGCAGTTCAGGGTGAGAAGGTCCTAGGCCCATTCTTCATATTTTATCTCCATGTACATGGAGGATGAGTCTGGCATGTTCATGCCTGTTAGGCGCCATATAACCTTTCATGTGTTGGTGCGCCTTAAAACCCAACTCAATACAATAATGTACCTAATGTTGTGACACTAAAGCAGTTTACCAGTCAGTTGGAAAGGACCGAGATTTTGTTGTAAAATTCAGAATTACATTACTGCTTACCAATATAATTTTGCGACACCGTATCAGTTGTTTAGCTACCACTACACTAGGAAAAGACCGTTATTTGTTGTAAACAATACCATTAACCAAATATATATTGTAATTTGGTGACACGGTATTCGGTGTTATTTGCTACCAGTAAGCTAGGAAAGAACTGAGATTTTGTTGTAAAATAAAACAATACAAATATGATGAGGTTAACAATTTAAAGGGACACAAGGCAATCTTAATTTTGACTTTAAACCTACTTGCCTGTATTTAAATAATAATGAAAATTGGAGTTAAGTTTACTTTGTTATTCTTTTATAGTCTTTACTAGATTGCAGTATAATCAACAATGAATCATATTTAAAAAAAAAAATCAACCAAATATTCCAATATTACGATTTGCACAATTTGTAATTTACGTTAGACAAACCAGCATGTTTGAACTAATCAAGATTGCCATGTCTCCCTATAATTGTTATTATATCTAAATATTGCTATGTAGAATTTATTTAACTTTTGTTGACATTTAACTAATTAATGAAGAAAACATTAAACTTAATATTAATTGACCAAGTGTTTGTTCCATTCTTTATGAAACATTATTTAGCTCTACTGATCAAAGATCATCAGAGCGTCTGCCGTGGTGTGACGTCCGTCATCCGTCCGTCTGTAATTGGCTTTTTTTGTAGCAACTTCTCATCTGAAACTGCTAGATGAATTTTCATGAAACTTTACAGGAATGTTGCACTCGATGTGTAGTTGATCCTATATAAAAATTCAGGATGGCCACCATAGCTCGAAAATGTGTCAAATGACAATTTTGTGGTGATTACTATTCTGAAACCACTAGATGGATTTTTATGGAACTTAACAGGAATAAAGCACGCGGTGGTCCTAAGTACACTAAAGGCAAAATGAAACGCAATTTCAGAATTTTATATTGTATATGCTGCTTTTAATCGAATGGTACACCAGTAAGTGAGCTTGTAGCATTTTACAATCTCTTGACATTTAATAGTGCTGAGAATGCTTAAATTGTTAAAGCGGAACTTCAACATTTATGACTTCATGTTACAAAGTGAACGGTGATTAAAAGGTACCAGCACAGTTTTGTCCTTTTTCTGACTTCATGCAACCTTTTTTTTTACAGAACATCTTCAGATTTCTCTTGAATATTATGTGAATTAAATGTGCAGTACATAAATTATATAGAGCAGAAATTGCCCAAGTTCTTTTTCCCCGTAGCATACATTATGTATGTGGTTTAATTTGTCCCCCACCGGTCCCGGGGGGACTAGGTTTGCACCTCGTCCTTCCGAATGCTTGTCCGGGCCATATTTTCAATACTATAAGACTTTGAGATACCAAACTTGGTATGTGGATACATCTTGGGATAGCGGTGTGTCGCGTACCAAAATAAGGTCACCTTGACCTGTGACCTGTGACCTCTGTCATAGAAAATGCTTGTCCAGACCTTATTTTCAATACTATAATACTTAGATACCAAACTTGGTATGTGAATACATCTTGGGATAGCGGTGTCGCGTACCGAAATAAGGTCATGTGACCTTGACCTGTGACCTCTGTCATAGAAAATGCTTGTCCAGACCGTATTTTCAATACTATAATACTTAGAGATACCAAACTTGGTATGTGAATACATCTTGGGATAGCGGTGTCGCGTACCAAAATGTCATGTGATCTTGACCTGTGACCTGTGTCCACTTGTAGCAGTGAGCTCAATGCTCAACTTTATAGTGCTGCCTCACTGGAATACCATTCTGTAGACACATGACATGATACCCCACCCACCCAGTATCATTCTACTGACACCAGGCAGACCAGTCGTAGCACTACCCTTTATATGGGGAGGTACTAGTACTAGTTTTATATGACACTCTTAAGATGTGACGTAAAATACTCCGAACACACCAATGGTGTCCCCTGTAAAGTTTAATTATCAAGAGAATGAGCATTTGGCTCAAGCAGGTGAGCAAACTTAGGTTTTAAACGTTGCAGTCTTTTAACATTAAATACAATACTGGAATGGCTTGACTTTTTCATTTAATGTTAAAAGACTGCAACGTTTAAAACCTAAGTTTGCTCACCTGCTTGAGCCAAATGCTCATTCTGTTGATAATTAAACTTTACAGGGGACACCATTGGTGTGTTCGGTGCTGTTTAAAACTTCTTTCCGAAAGGACAGGCCTAATATCGCCCTGTACCATTCGAGCATATTAAACCTACAATATATAACGGAAATACCCATTATGCGTTTCTTTTTCCTTTCAGTCTAGTATTACCCTTGCACTGATTCCTATTTTTGGATTACTTTCCTTGGACAAATTACAGGTGATAGTGGCTAATGACTAAGCACGTACACTTCTTCAGCATGATCCAATGATTCGGGCAATGAATACATCTGAAGAAGGGCCACAACTCTGAATTATATTTTTATGCTCGAGGGAGAATATATATATATTTGCTACTTTGTGCAGAGCACAACTTTACATTACTAATGGGACTGGATTTTTTTTCTCCAAAAAGTGATAAAGTGAAATGATCAAGACCCATAAATATAGCTTCAATCAAGTAAGAGTAATGCCCTTTGTAATTATACTTAAGAAATAGAATATCATTTACGGTGAATTATCGTGTAATATATCACGGTTTGGAGTTCAATTGTAAGGCGAGTGAAATTATTGTTTACAATTGAACGACAAACCGTGATATATTACAAGATAATTCACCGTATAAGATATGCTATTTGTATTCTAATACCCCTAAAATTTGAAAATAACGCACACATCTGAAATCTTTCTCATTGCTTTGCTTACTCTCCTAACGTTGCAAACATTAAGACGTTACAGTGATATCTTTCGCACTGCCTTGCTTATTCTTCTAACACTGCAAACGTTACAGTGGTATATCGTTGAATATAACGAGATATTTTAAACTAGGCTATATAGTGCGGGTGTATTAGAATAATAATTCTTTCTCTGTTTCTGGAGCATAACTTGAAGACTACTACTGGGACTGCTATGAAACTTCACCCAATGAGGGGAAGTGCAGTGCACAAGAACCATAATTCTATCTTCATTCAAATATTTATTTCCCTTGGTAGTGTACATGTAATACTTGTACTTCTTGTCCGAAGCATATTAACGTTATTGCGAAAACTACTGATAGGAATGGAGAATATGCAGAGCACAAGAACCATAACTTACTTTAGCTTGAGTAAAGACAGAATTCTTCTTCTTTGTACACTAGCTTTTATTTTAAACATGTTTGTCGGACATATCTTGTCTAGAATGTCATGGATTGTCATTCTTCTAACTGGTAGGCACCATCGTCTTCTGGTGACCCAGCCGGGAACTGAAACCCCCGACCTCCCGCACGTGAGGCGGACGATCTACCAGTAAGCTACCGTCATGGTCCCCGAGTAAAACCAGCTCGAAATTAAAATGGCTCTCAGCTCAAAATAAAATAGTTGTGCGACCGCTATTAATTCCTGAAACAATTGGATACATGCTTATGATATTTGGCAGGACCAATGCACATGATATCTACGGATTAAAGTTCAGCAGAGCTTATGCAGTGGTGTGGCTTCCGTCCGTCTGTACATCAACAATTTTTGTGGCAAATCCTCTTAAAGGGACAATCTTGAAGTTTTCTAAATGGAATGTCTACAATAGAATTTGCAGCAACTGCATTTCAGGGTGAGAAGGTTCTAGGCCCGTTCTCCATATTTTATCTCGATGTACATGGAGGATGAGCCTGGCATGTTCATTCCTGTTAGGCGCCATATAACCTTTCATGTGTTGGTGCACCTTAAAACCCCAATTCAATCAATTAAATTATTTTTTTATCAAACATTACAGTTAGCATCTCGATTTTTATTCGAATATCATTTTGACTTAACATATAGTTAAATAAAATTTGAGTTTTCATTTGTTCTTATTTTACCATAGGTTTAAATATATTATTGTTAAAATATAATCAACAATAGTTATATGCAAAAACAATTTGCTTTGTTCTTCTCTAATATTATATTAAATACAGAACAAATGCAGGATATGCAGAAAAACTAAGGGACGCCGCAGGTTTTTAAAAAGTCAAGATTGTCGTGTGTCCCTTTAAACCACTTGCTACATACAGGAATGTTGATGTTTAGCTGATCTTCAGTAATATTCCGAGTTGTCGGTAGTCAAAGATGTCAGCCATAGCTAAATATAGATTTTCAAAGACAATTTTGGTTTAAAGATATTTTATTTTCATATTATACAACATGCATATGTAAATAGTACAAAGTTAATAGGGTTGGAACAACAATCTGATACAGTTTCTCTCCTTGATATTTAACAAATGCAGTTGATGTTGGTCGTTAATACAGTTTTAACATCAATATGGCATTTTTATTTTTGATTATATATCCTCGTTTTGCGTAAAAGTGAAAACAAAGACAATTTCGTGATGGCTTCTCCTCAGAAACTAATAGATGGACTTTCTGGAAAGATGTACTTGATTTTTACTTGGAATGAAATCTAGAGCTGATGATTCTCAAGACAAGTTTGTTTTTGTTTTTGTTTGTATGGTGTTTTACGTCATTTTCAACACGTGTAAGGTTATATATGACGGTTGTTTTTTTGTGGTGGAGGCAGACCACCCACTTTTCCTGGGTAGAACCAGTACTGTACACCTCCCGCCATCCGAAGACAAGTTTGTGACGTGTTCTACTCTGAAAGTATAAGTTGGATTTCCCTAAAATTTTCAGGAACATTTGATACCAGCTAAACATATACCAACTTTACTGATTGTGTACAGGAACATTTGATACCAGCTAAACATATACCAACTTTACTGATTGTGTACAGGAACATTTGATACCAGCTAAACATATACCAACTTTACTGATTGTGTACAGGAACATTTGATACCAGCTAAACATATACCAACTTTACTGATTGTGTACAGGAACATTTGATACCAGCTAAACATATACCAACTTTATTGATTGTGTACAGGAACATTTGATACCAGCTAAACATATACCAACTTTATTGATTGTGTACAGGAACATTTGATACCAGCTAAACATATACCAACTTTATTGATTGTGTACAGGAACATTTGATACCAGCTAAACATATACCAACTTTACTGATTGTGTACAGGAACAATGCACAAGGGAACAATGCACGTCAGTATAGTTAGCTCTACTGATTAATAAAGATTGACAGAGCTTATACAGTTGTGCGTCATCCGTCTGTCCATCCTTCCGTAAACAATCCTTTGAAACTACTTGATAAAACTTGGTATAATGATATTACCAAACATACTTGGCCATAGTTATTAGATGCATTTACATTTATTTCAACAATATATTTGATACCAATAAAACCATCAAGAGGGCCTGCATCGCTTAGACTACTGGTTGTACACATTTGGTGGAAATCTGATGAAAAACAAAGCCTCAATGCTCTTAACAAAATAATGGGGGAGATAGGATGGGATGTCAGATATGGCCGTTTAAAACTTGTCCAAGATTTTATTGATATTAACACTCTAAATTTTGAACAAGTTTCGTAAAGATCAGATGAACAATTGTGTAGCTAACATAATTAACAAAACAATAAATAGCATTTTTCAATAACTCGGGCAATGAATTTGCTGTTTCGAGTCTGGCAAAAGTAGCTTTTAAATTTGACCCAAGTCTGTCTATGACACAGACGTCATAAAACAAAATATAAAACAAAACAAGAGGTCAATGACCTTGAAGCTCTACCGATAGATTTTGATAGCTAAAGTAGATAAGCCATGGAAACCTGTGAAGTTTTATGGAAATAGGACCAGCACTTTCAGGGCTTGCACTGGCTATTTTTTTCTTTGCGCAACTACTTTCGCCAAATGAAAAAAATTAGAGCCAAATTGAAAACATTGGAGCCAAATATTTCTTTATGGCACAAACTCATTACGTGAAATGTCAAATTAACGTGGTCCACAAAACAAATCATTTGGAGATACTTAACTATAACCCTGTTTACTCACTAAAACAAACTGAGGTTACAGATAGAACTAGAGTAACATGTATTGTTCTATAGTAAAAATCATGTTAGAACATTTCGAAACATTTAGGTATTGGAAGCTCAGGTAACTAACAGAGCTTTCCCCAGGACTTTTTTTAAGGAGTGGTGGCATTAAACAACACACATTTATATTATCACTAAGCTTCGCGCAGCGAAGCCCCAAATTATTCATATTTACGACATTATGTCGACCGCGTTCTTCATGTCCGGAGTTTACATCGTCCGGCCTGCTTCATATTTTTCAGAACGGCATATGGTACGCGGATTCAGACTTACATTAATCAGCGTATAAATGTAAATTTCTTACATTTTTCTTGTGAGAAGCAGCATGTGACGTCAAGACTTGAGTAGGGTTAAACATGACGTCATGCGATATTGTAAACATAACGTCAACGGTCATGTGCGTGAACATGTTCTAATTGCTTTGGTCTACAATGTTTGCCAGTCTGGCAATGGGGAAGAGGATGTGGGTATTTTCAGATACACATCTGTGACAGTTTACTAACCTAATTAATGCATTCTATAATGAAATAAAAAGGCCGGATGATCATGCCTCCACGCCCCCAACCATAGGCCTATGCTGTCATTTGGGCCTAGCTATGTTACAGTACATGTAGTCCGGAGTAAACTTATGTAATTCATGATAAATTAATAATAACAAAGTATTGAGTTTCGCCCGAAGCGAAGCCCCGAACATTAAATAAAACAATAATATTTTGGTAAGCATCGCAAAGCGAAGCCCACAGGCCATAAGCTTCGAGAAGCGAAGCCCCAAATCGCTTACAAATTCATATGTTATAACAATTTTATGACAGTGTTGTAAACATGGTGAAATGGTGCTGTAAATGCCAAAATAACGCTGAGCGCAGCGAGGTGTATGACAACAATTTAACAAGATGTGTGTATCTCACAAAAGGTTTAAATAGTCCCCGTCATCCAAACTCACACACGATGATTGCAGCGTCTGGTCTCTATTTCATTAAAATGTTTAAAGGAATATTTTAAATACCGCTTCATAATTTATAAAGGGGCTGGCGTGGCCCTATAGACAAACGCTGAACTTGAAATCTGCTGAACCCGGGGTAAAGCCTCACCATCGCCACTGAGTTTCGTCTTTGTGTTCTTCAGCAAGACACTTTTCATTAGCCTCGTCCGTCGGATTTGGACGTAAATTGGGAGGTTTTGTATATTAGAGTCTATCCTCCAAGCACGTTAGTTTAAAGAACTTTCCTTCTCCCCTAGCCTGACCCCTGAAATATTAATATTATGTTCAGAATTGTCCAACATTTTTTCCAGCAGCCAGCTGCAATTTCTTGTTAAATTTGAGAACGTCATTTGTTTAAAAAATAGATTCACTCATAACTAACATACAAAAGGTGTGACCGAGGTAAGGATTCGATGCAATACGATCTTATTGATCTAAGTCATGTAAATTTTGTTTGAAAAATGCTTTAATTAAGATTATTGCACCAATGTTATGATGGCTGGTCAAAATCATGGTGAGCGTCAACAACTCGCTTTATCATCGATGGAAACAACTAAAATAGGCGTCTCCTTCTCCTATAATCTCGTTTGATGAATAGCATATTGTCTGTTCTTTGATTTAAAACCGATTTCATGTCTATGGGCCTATAAATAAGGAAGTTATGTCAGTTTTATGATTTGTCGTACCCCACTCACCTTAGTTTTACATGGACCCTATTTGATCGGGTCAGTGCATAGTTCGTGGGACCAGACTTGATTTCTTTTGTGATGTTAGTTTAAAACAGTTATATTAATGGTTAAATAACAAATAAATTTATGTTGTAAATGGAGCTGCTGTGGTCGAGTGGATAGCATACTTTACTCTCGTCCTAGAAGTCATGGGTTCAAATTTGTATCCGCATTGGGGCCAAATCCAAGGTATATCAAATGCACTCCGATATTATTTTACCCGGGCAAGACACTGTGAGAATATGAACTCAGTTGAAGGGGATGTAAAGCCGTTGGTCCTATGTGCAGGGGTGGTGGAGGGGATATCCTGGGGGGTGGGGGGATATCCTGTGTGTACATTAAATATCTGAACTGCTGTCAGCCATACAAAATCTCTTAATAAATAAACTCTTCCTTGGAAATGAGACTTTACATATTTTACATTTTACTGAAATTACACACAGTTTAATGGTATGCCTGATAGTGGCTCTCAAGTCACATAACCTTACAGTTGAAATAGATTTTGCTATATCAGTAAGTCCATTTGTACTACAAAAGGGTGTTTCGAAGAATTAATTGGCAGAGTAGCCAACAGCCTGACTTTTTTTGTGAACTCTGATGACCTGGATATACATGTTGCATTGTTCATTGAATTTTGTTTCCAGGACAACGGATAACTAGATTTTTTATTTTAATACATTTGAATTCCTAGGTTCAGAATGGACTGACAAAGAAAATGAATGTTTGCAGACATTTGCACTTATTTAATAACTGATAAAAAAAATCTTTGTTCTTTTTATGAAAATATTATATAAATGCATGTACATGTATGTCTATATTTTGCTAAATGTTGAAGGCACAGATACTAGTTTAAAAAAAAGTCATATATATTTAATAGATATATTACCTTTTTTTTTAAACCGGTATCTGTGGTTAAAGGCACATGTGTACCCTAATATCAGTCGATGAATTGAATGTCGTCTTGTTGTTTAACAGCTCGTCAACACCAAGGTTACATGTATAAAGAGCTTCACCAGAGAGACAGGAAGGATACATAGGAAGCTAGGAACCTGTCCAGCCCCTACAAATATATTTCGTTTTATGTCAAATAATACCGGGACAGGATAAATTTACAAGCAGCTTTCGATGAAAACTTATATAAATTCATGTTCTCAAAATTATTTGTTACTAGGAGTAACAACAATGTTAAACATACAGCTTCAACTACAAATTCTGTTGACCCAAATCTGAAGACAACACCATCATATATTCCAATTTCAGACAAAAAAAACACTCCAGAACTTGAGGTAAATTAAATATATAATTCAGTTGACAGATAGTTATTTTATTCATTTACTGAATTATGGAATTCATTGGAATTTTTTTTAGTGACTTCATTAATTGATAGGTATGTTTGGATACCATTATAACATATTCACTCACAATGGTGAGCGGACGAGTGGAATATTCCTGCCCTGGATCAATACAACTGGTATAGGATGTTGGAACCAGCATCTTTAATCTATTCTAATGTACCATAATTGGGTATTTGGAATGGCCATCATATGAGCAAAGATGAGATTTCACTACAGAATACGTCTCCTCAAGAAGAGAAAGTGTCTTTATCCTATGTATATATTTAAATGGTTTTCTATGACTGACATGTACATTTTTCTGTCAGGCATTTAAAACTAGCATTGGATAATTACACAAACATCATTTACATGTGACTACAAAATTAATATATCATCTGGACTGCTGTGAAAATGGACTTAGATAAAGAGCAAAGAGGATGTCAACTACAGAAGAGCTGCATCACAGTGAACAAAAATGTATATCCTGTGCATAGTTCACATCTGTAAGCAGTCAAATCGTTGGATAATCCCAATTATGAATTTAATGGGACACATGGCAATCTTGTTATTTTTTTTATATAAAATCTCCTGGTGTCCTGTCAGGTTTTCTACAAAAGTAACATATATGCAATTATTCACTCATTTATATTAATCAAATTGACTTTGTTTTTGCATATTACTAACTGTTGGTTATAATGCACAAATATTATATTTAAACCTTTGGTCGAATAATAAGAACAAATTAAAACTCAAAATTTAATTTAACTTTATGTCAGACGCTTACAGATAAACACTTCAAGATTGCTGTGTGTCACTTTAAGACAATGACACTGAAGTGTATGTCGGTCAGTATGAATCTTGCTATCAAAAAGAACAAGAGGTCAATGACCTTGAAGCTCTACTGATTGATTTTGATTTCAGGAAGTAGTCGCTACAAACTTGTTTTTTGAAAATCTATTTTTAGCCATGGTGGCCATCTTGAATTTCCTGCCGACCTGAAATTTTGCTAGGATCAATAAGACATCAAGAGCAACATTCCTGTAAAGTTTCATGAAAATCCGTCAAGTAGTTTCAGAGAAGTAGTCGCTACAAGTTTTCATTATATAACTATGTAAACAAAGATGGCCGCTGACAGCCATGTTTAACATTGAATCAAAATAATGTTCGACTCGGATAACCATCATGTCAAGCTGATCATTTTAGAAAAAGTCCCATATCAATATCTTTTATAGTTTTCAAGAAGTAGTCGCTACAAATTTATTTTTTAAAAATATATTTTTAGCCATGGCGGCCATCTTGAATTTCCGGCCGACCTGAAATTTTGCTAAGATCAATTAGACATCAAGAGCAACATTTGTGTGAAGTTTCATGAAAATCCGTCAAGTAGTTTCAGAGGAATAGTCGCTACAAGTTTACATTATATAACTCTTATGTAAACAAAGATGGCCACTGGCAGCCATGTTTAACGTCGAATCAAAATAATGTTCAACTCGGATAACCATCATGTCATGCTGATCATTTTAGAAAAAGTCCCATATCAATATCTCTTATAGTTTTCAAGAAGTAGTCACTACAAACTTATTTTTTAAAAATCTATTTTTAGCCGAGGTGGCCATCTTGAATTTCCGGCCAACCTGAAATTTTGCTAGGATCAATAAGACATCAAGAGCAATATTCCTGTGAAGTTTCATGAAAATCTGTCAAGTAGTTTCAGAGGAGTAGTCGCTACAAGTTTTCATTATATAACTCTATGTAAACAAAGATGGCCGCTGGCAGCCATGTTTAATGTCGAATCAAAACGATTTTCGACAAGGACCAACCTCATGCCATGCTGATCATTTTAGAAAAAGTCCCATATCAATATCTCTTATAGTTTTCAAGAAGTAGTCGCTACAAACTTATTTTTTAACAAGAGGTCAATGACCTTGAAGCTCTACTGATTGATTTTGATTTCAGGAAGTAGTCGCTACAGACTTGTTTTTTGAAAATCTATTTTTAACCGTGGCGGCCATCTTGAATTTCCGGCCGACCTGAAATTTTGCTAGGATCAATTAGTCATTAAGAGCAACATTCCTGTGAAGTTTCATGAAAATCCGTCAAGTAGTTTCAGAGGAGTAGTCGCTACAAGTTTTCATTATATAACTCTATGTAAACAAAGATGGCCGTTGGTAGCCATGTTTAACGTCAAATCAAAACGATTTTCGACAAGGACCAACATCATGTCATACTGATCATTTTAGAAAAAGTCCCATATCAATATCTCTTATAATTTGAAGAAGTAGTCGCTACAAACTTATTTATTTTAAATCTATTTTTAGATGTGGCGGCCATCTTGAATTTCTGGCCGACCTGAAATTTTTATAGGATCAACTAGACATCAAGATCAACATTCCTGTGAAGTTTCATGAACATCCGTCAAGTAGTTTCAGAGGAGTAGTCGCTACAAGTTTTTACTATATAACTCTGTGTAACCAAAGATGGCCACTGGCAGCCATGTTTAACGTCGAATCAAAATAATTTTCCACAAGGATCAACATCATGTCATGCTGATCATTTTAGAAAAAGTCCCATATCAATATCACTTATAGTTTTCAAGAAGTAGTCGCTACAAACTTGTATTTTGAAAATCTATTTTTAGCCATGGCGGCCATCTTGAATTTCCGGCCGACCTGAAATTTTGCTAGGATCAATTAGACATTAAGAGCAACATTCCTGTAAAGTTTCATGAAAATCCGCCAAGTAGTTTCAGAGGAGTAGTCGCTACAAGTTTTTACTATATAACTCTATGTAAACAAAGATGGCCGCTGGCAGCCACGTTTAACGTCGAATCAAAACGATTTTTGATAAGGACCAACATCATGTCATGCTGATCATTTTAGAAAAAGTCCCATATCAATATCACTTATAGTTTTCAAGAAGTAGTCGCTACAAACTTGTATTTTGAAAATTTATTTTTAGCCGTGGCGGCCATCTTGAATTTCCGGCCGACCTGAAATTTTGCTAGGATCATTTAGTCATCAAGAGCAACATTCCTGTGAAGTTTCATGAAAATTTGTCCAGTAGTTTCAGAGGAGTAGTCGCTACAAGTTTTCATTATATAACTCTATGTAAACAAAGATGGCCGCTGGCAGCCATGTTTAACGTCAAATTAAAACGATTTTCGACAAGGACCAACATCATGTCATGCTGATCATTTTAGAAAAAGTCCCATATCAATATCACTTATAGTTTTCAAGAAGTAGTCGCTACAAGCTTGAATTTAAAAAATCTATTTTTAGCTTTGGCGGCCATCTTGGATTTCACATCAACATGAATTTTTGCTAGGATCAACTAGACTTCATAGGCAACATTTCTGTAAAGTTTTATGAATATCCATCCAGTAGTTTCAGAGGAGTAGTCGCTACAAATAAAAGTTAACGGACAGACGGACGGACGGACGACGGACCACGGCATAAGCTCTGCTGATCTCTGATCAGTAGAGCTAAAAATCTATTTTTAGCCGTGGCGGCCATCTTGAATTTCCGGCCGACCTGAAATTTTGCTAGGATCAATAAGACATCAAGAGCAACATTCCTGTGAAGTTTCATGAAAATTCGTCAAGTAGTTTCAGAGGAGTAGTCGCTACAAGTTTTCATTATATAACTCTATGTAAACAAAGATGGCCACTGGCAGCCATGTTTAACGTCGAATCAAAACGATTTTCGACAAGGACCAACATCATGTCATGCTGATCATTTTAGAAAATGTCCCATATCAATATCACTTATAGTTTTCAAGAAGTAGTCGCTACAAACTTGTATTTTAAAAATCTATTTTTAGCTTTGGTGGCCATCTTGGATTTCACATCAACATGAATTTTTGCTAGGATCAACTAGACTTCATGGGCAACATTTCTGTAAAGTTTCATGAATATCCATCAAGTAGTTTCAGAGGAGTAGTCACTACAAATAAAAGTTAACGGACAGACGGACGGACGGACAGACGGACGGACGACGGACGCCGCACCACGGCATAAGCTCTGCTGATCTCTGATCAGTAGAGCTAAAAATAGGTGCACTGTGTTTCCTACTGCATGCTCTAAACAAGAGGCCCAAGAGGGCCTGTGGACGCTCTACTTGCTCAAGATAAAGTTTATGTATAAGGGGCCATAAGTCTTTCAAAAATCATTCAACCAGAACATGGCAATAACAGGTGCAACTAGGCTTAGTACTGATCATTCTCGCCAAGATTCGCTGAAATCTGGCAAAGAGTTCAGAAGAGACTAATCTGGACAAAGTTTGTGTTTTAAAACATTTAAAGGGTCACAACTCTGCCAAAAATCATTCAACCGAAATATGGCGATGATATTCACAACTATAGGCTTGATACTGATCATCCTTGTCAAGTTTCGTCTATATCCAGCCAGGGGTTCAGGAAAATTAGCCTGGAAAAAAAATGTGGTATCAAAATCCTTTAAAGGGTCATAACTCTGCCAAATATCTGTAAACCGGAACACGACAATGACATGCACAACTAGGCTTGGTGCTGATCATCCCTGCAAAGTTTTATTGAAATCTGGCGAGGGGTTCAGGAGAAGTAGATCAGACAAAGTTTGTGTATTGAAACCTTTAAAGGGCCATAATTCTGCCAAAAAAATCATTTAACCGGAATACGTCAATGATGTGCACAACTAGATATAGAATCGATCATCCCTAAAAAGTTTCGTTTAATCCGGCCAGGGGTTCAGGAGAACTAGTCAGAACAAAGTTTGTGTATTAAAACCTTTAAAGGGCTATAACTCTGCCAAAATCATTCAACTGGAACACGGTGACTATGTACAAACTAGGCTTGGTATTGATCATCCCTGCAAAGTTTCAATGAAATCCGGCCAAATGAAGGCCCTTTCGTCTTAATGAGGCCAAGATATAGCATATTTCAGAAAATCAAGGGCCATGACTCCGATGTAAATGGTCCAATCTGGATGGTTTTCCAACTTGTCCAAGCTTTCATTGATATTAACAATCTCGTAAAGTTTCATAAAGATCGCATGAAAAATGAAGGCCCTATCATCTTAACGAGGCAAAATATAGCATTTTTAACTAAATCAAGGGCCAGAACTCATCTGTTACTGGTCCGATCTGGCTCGTTTTCGAAACTGTCTGAGCTGTCATTGATATAAACAATCAGGTAAAGTTTTGTAAAGATCAGATGAAAGATGAAGGCCCTATCGAATTAACGAGGCAAAATATAGCATTTTTAACTAAATCAAGGGCCATAACTCCGCTGTTACTGGTCCGATCTGGCTGGTCTTCGAAAGTGTCCGAGCTTTCATTTATATAAACAATTTGGTAAAGTTTGGTAAAGATCGAATGAAAGATAAAGGCCCTATCGTCTTAACGAGTCAAAATATAGCATTTTTAACTAAATCAAGGGCCATAACTCCGCTATTAATGGTCCGATCTAGCTGGTTTTCGTAATTGTCCGAGCTTTCATTTATATAAACAATCTGGTAAAGTTTGGTAAAGATTGGATGAAAGATGAAGGCCCTATTGTCTTAATGAGGCAAAATATAGCATTTTTAACTAAATCAAGGGCAATAACTCCGCTGTTACTGGTCTGATCTGGCTGGTTTTTGAACTTGTCCAAGCTTTCATTGATATTAACAATGTGTGCAAGTTTGGTTAAGATCAAATAATAAATGAAGGTGCTAGAGTGTTCATAAGGCTTAATATGGCATTTTTCAGCAAAACAAGGGCCATAACTCCGGTGAAATTATTTCAATCTTGCCGGTTTTCAAACTTGTCCGAGCTTTCATTGATATAAAGACACTGGCAAAGTTAAGTAAAGGTCCAATTAATATTGAAGGCCCTAAAGTATTCACAAGGCAAAAAATAGCATTTTTCAGAAAAAACAAGGGTCATAACTCCGGTGTTACTGATTCGATTTAGTTGGTTTTCGAACTTGTTTGAGCTTTCATTGATATTAACAATCTGTGCAAGTTTGGTAAATATCAAATAATAAATGAATGTGCTAGAGTGTTCACAAGGCAGAAAATGGCATTTTTCCGAAAAAACAAGGGCCATAATTCTGGTGTTACTGACCCAATTTAGCTGATTTTCGAACTTGTCCGAGCTATCATTGGTATTAACAATCTGTGCAAGTTTGGTAACGACCAAATAATAAATGAAGGTGTTAGAGCGTTCACAAGGCAGAAAATAGCAATTTTCAGAAAAAACAAGGGCCATAACTCCGGTGTTACTGATCCGATTTGGCTGGTTTTCAAACTTGTCCGCGCTTTCATTGATATTAACAATCTGTGCAAGTTTGGTAAAGATCAAATAATAAATGAAGGTGCTAGAGTGTTCACAAGGCTTAATATGGCATTTTTCAGCAAAACAAGGGCCATAACTCCGGTAAAATTTATCCGATCCGGCTGGTTTTCAAACTTGTCCGAGCTTTCATTGATATAAAGACACTGGCAAAGTTTCGTAAAGATTCGATTAATAATGAAGGCCCTAGAGTGTTCACAAGGCAAAAGTTAACAGACGGACGACGGACAACTCGCCATCCCATAAGCTCTGCTGGCCTTCGGCCAGTAGAGCTAAAAAACATAGTGTAGGTCAGTAGGCATTCGTTTTCCTTTTTTTTAAGCAAGATATTGTGAGATTCTATTTATCACATAAAACCCATAAAAGTTGATGATATCATACATGAAAGTTTCTCTGTGATGTTGTCAGTTTAGGACACTTTAATAAACATAGTTATACCACCAGTGCTCAGGGAATTACAGAAAATATAGAATGGTATTACCGTTATGTTGCACAATTTCTTTATTTTTTCGTTTTTGCATAAAAAGTTTAGGTTTGCTCTGTTGAGCATTAGGATCAGTTATTGTATGTTTAAGCAATTAACTTGATCTAAGATGGCCCCAAATATTAATATATGTTTGTCGGTTAGACTTTAGTTAATACTTACAATTGTCATGTAAGTCTGTTCCGTCTTCTATGTGATAGGAAATCCATGGGCAGATGTATGTGATGAAATACATTGTAGAAATAACATGCTTATCCCAAATCACTATCCAATCGCAAATGCAGAACTTAAATACACAGTTGCGAGATGGATAGTTTCATGTGATAGCAAGAGGTCATGACTATGTCCCCCTTCCTTTATGGTCTGGCACAAATGCTGGCTGCTGTTATCACCTAATGAGTATCTGTCCTGGTTTCTTGCAGAACGAGATGCTAAAGATATAAAATATATGGCAAGTATTGGTACATGTACATTATCACTGTGTAGTAGGTACATGTACATTATCACTGTGTAGGAGGTATAATGAAGAATGAGTTCTTTCGTTCTACTGATACTGAACACAATCAATTTTAATTTAATATCATGGCAGCCTCATTTCAGAGAAGGATTTGTGAGTTTTTTGTATCACTGATTAACACAGACATTCAGTGAGATCGTTCATATGCATATGGAGTAGTGTGTTTGTGACTTAACAAACACCTGCTTCTTTTCCTTCTATAACAGGTGCCGACATTCGGAATTACGGCTTTTTTCTTTCTTTTTTTTTTGTAAGCATTTTTCCCTCTTCCTTTCTCAATATTGTTTCATGATACTTATACATCATAATTATTATGCTGACAAATTGTAAATTTGTTTTAACAAATTATGTATGCATTGAGTTTTGAATTTAATAACGTGTTAACAATTAATATTGCAATGCTTTTTTTTTTTTACAAATTAGACAGTTATCACACTTTTTTTTCCACAAAAGTCCAGACTAGGGAAGCTTCACAATTTTTAGAAAAGAAGTCCTGAGAGATTGGGTTCAAGTCCTGGTCGAGTCAATTTTTTCACCACCTGTTATACATGTACCAACGATCAATAATCTACAACATAGTTTTCTAAAACAACTTGTCACTCTGAATAACATACACTTACTGTGACTTAGTGAAGACACA